>JAHIAM010006879.1:0-39459 GCA_021605205.1 Aegilops longissima
TGATCACAGACCCGATAATATAGCACATGGCATTTTGACAAGAGTGTAGAACCCTTGATGGAACACTAGCATCCTATACTAAGCAAGATAATGGCGGTAAAAGGTAACAACAAAAGAGTAGTAAGAGACCGAGCATGTCATCGATATAGGATTGCTCAAAGCAATAACATGCTACACTACTCTAATGCAAGCAGTAGAGATAAGAGTAGGTGATATCCGGTGATCAGGGGGGCTTGCCTGGTTGCCGGACAAGAAGGAGAATTCGCCGGGGCCGTGATCTAATCACATGGGCATCAACATCGTCACGGGATCTACCAGAAGAAGAGGGGGAGCTTGAAGAATACATAGCAAGCAAGTGCATAACAGGATATGATGAGTAGCTAGGCGTGTTCTAGCAGCGGTATGAGGTGATACCGTTGGTTGGAAAACATCCAGGAAAGTATTCCCGGTGTTTAAATGGTTTTCTAAAGTAAGTTTGAGGGGAAGAAAGTTGAGGTCTCGAGTAGGTTAGGTATGCGCATGCAGACGAGCGGACTACACTTTTCGGATTTGTCTCGGCGCTTTTGAGCAACTTTCATGTTGAAAATAATTTAATCCGAGTTACAGATTTAAAGATATGATTTTCTAAAAGATTTTATTAATTTCTAGAATTTAATTAATTATTTAACTTAATTGAAATTGGATTTATGGCATCGACATGATGTCATGATGACATCGAGAGTCAACGAGGTTGTTGATCCTTTCGACATGTAGGTTCCACCTGTCATTGGGTGCTAATTAACCTAGCAGATTAATTAACTAACCTAAGTGATTAGGTTAATCAAGTTTAATTAGTTCAACTAAACAAGATTAATTAAGTTAATTATTTAGTTAATTAATTAATTTTAATATTAATTATTTATCTATTATATATTTATTATTATTATTTATTCATTTATTTATTTATTTTAAATTCTTTTTAAACCATGCAGGCGCCCCTAATTGATCAGTCCGGGGTGAAGCATTACGCCGCAAAAGTGGGCGCTAGCGTTGCGGGGCTACCACCCAGAGAGGGTCGAGCGGCAGAAAGCTCAGCCCAGGCGCGGCCTTGGCCGGGCGTGAGAATATGATCAATACCGAGTGAACCTTGGAAGAAGCAAGCACCAGCAGACGAGAGCGCTGTGCGCGCCGATACGATCGAGCGAATCGGCCGTGGGTGGTGGTCGCGAGCGGTTACAGAGGCGGGCGCCACGGGCGGCGTGCCACTGTGTGCATTAAACCCATACGGGCGTGACGAGGAAATGCGGGCGAAAGCGGCGAACGCAGGGGTGACCCGGCGTGGTCGCAGCGCCGTGTGGCGACGCATGAGAACCTCGAGGCGAGCGAGAGCGTGAGAAGCGCGGGTGCTCACGGGCCAGTAAGGTAATGGCAATGTGCTCGAGGAAGCTCGGGGTGGTCGGCAGGGACGACAGGCGCGAGGCGGGGAGGAAGTCGAAGACGACGGGCGATGTGATGACAGCCTTGGCAGGGCGTCGTAGCGTCCGGCGGCGTTAAGGTCGGGAGGAGTCGGGAAGTCGAGGTGGAGGAGCTCGGCAGGCTCCTCCGAGTGAACGAGGATGGTGATATGGTGCGGCGTCGCTGAGGGACTGCGACCAGGGCTGGGCGGCGATGGTGACGGCTCGGGGCATGGGTTGAGGCCCGTTCGGATCGGGGTGGAGGGACCGGGCGACACGCTGGACAGGGAAGAAGGAGGGGCAGGCGCGGTGAGGTGGCTACTGCGTTGGCGTCGGTGGCCTCTCTCTCTGATCCCGATTTAGTCGGGGAGGGAGTGGGGCGAGTGGGCGAGTGTGGTGGGCTACTAGGGTTTGGGAGGAAGTGGATAAGGAGTAGTGGGGAGGGTGGCCATTGGGCCTCAGTGGGCCTGAGGTGGGTAGGCCGGTGGACCGAGGCCAGTGATAGGGGGGTCTTTCTTCCTTTTTTTGTTTTGTTTTCTGTTTTTGTAGTTTCTTTTCTTATTTATTTATTTATTTTCTTTTCTGTTTTAAATCATTTTAAATTATCTAGGCATTTTATAAAAAGGTGTTTGCTTTATTATAATTACCCAGGCATTTAACTGCACACACCGAACATTTTAGTTTAATATTTTGAAAACTTTGTCGTTTGACATTAATTTGAATTTGCATTTGAAACGTTTTCGAATCAACTTGAGATTAACTACATGACCGAGGTGACATGGCACCATTAGCGTGAGATTCTTGTAGAGATGATTATCCAAGGTCACAATGATCCGTGTGATCGGCGCCTATTACCTTTGAAGATTGTCGTTCTTCCAGACGGCTTGGGTGTTATGTTCGCACCCAAGAGTCATTGTGGTGAGCCGTGAACAAGTCCTGGAAGGTTTTCAAGTCTACCTTGAAGACTTACCACGATTGATTTGGCAAGGTCTAAGTGACCTTGGCTCAAGAAGGAATCTCGGTGAGGACTAAGTGTCCTCGAGAGTTCATCTCAGCCGCCTCAACCGGACGTACAATCGATACAACAAGCTGGAACTGGTCTACCAAATTGTTGCGTCTTCACCGAGCCTACCGGTTTCAAGTTCCTCATCCCTGCCCTTATTTATTCATTTGCTGAATAATTTGTGATCTACCCTCATGAATTTGAATGAAGACTTTCATCATGCTACCTTTCATTTCTTGAGTTCATCCTCTTCATGCTTGTATCCTCATATGATTGCATTTTCTTCACATATATGTATCTTGTATGCATGATTTATGCTATGTGATGAACTAGTAGCCTCATGTTTCTATTTCTTCACTCTGTTCTTCGTCAAATTCTTGAGTTTGATTTAATTTCTAAAATCTCCCATTCACCCCCCTCTCGGGACTAAACCCGCTTTCACAATCTAAGCTCTTTCCACACTTGTGTCACCAACTGAAATTGTTCAAAAATCTGAGCGAATTTTAGTAGGCAACATAAGGTTGGCAAGTGCTCTTGATGAGATCGAAGGGTCAACTCGATGAGGCCGAAAGTCTAGGATTTAGGACAGATGACTAATTCATTGTGACTTGGTGACTCTGATGGGTTGGTTCGGTGAGTCCGAGTTGCATGTTTGGGTTGTGCTATAGTGGAATCATGTGAAGTGATGTGAGGATTTTGGATTTTGATCTTTAAGCACTTGAGAAAGAAGCTCATTTTCACAACTTCTTCCCCTTTTGATAGTATTGGCATACCTATGGACTCAATGTGATCTTGGATCACTCAAATATAAAATAGAGTCTTGAAGCTTGATCCAACACATACCCTTAGAATTTTGAGGGGTCCATTTTCACTTACCATTGTTGTACATAAATTGAGTTTTTCTGAAATATTCTTTTGAATAAGCATTAGTTCAATGAGATATATGTTCTTACGAATTACCAAAAACACCCAAGGATTACATTCATTTTCAATATTCCATTGTACATGTATTGTACCCACTACCTTGTAGCCACTATGGTGACCCCTTGTGGCTATAAAAGGAGGCCCATGCTACATAAAAGGAGGCATCTGCAGGCTTCTTGCACCACACGCACAGTTGTAGGCTATCGAGGGATTCACATCGATTGAGGGCCTCCCGTACGAGCAATGTTCAATCGATCAAGTCTCACATCAATCGCTCGAGTTCAGTAATTCGAAGGGCTTGCTCAGGTTAAGTAATGCAAAGGGATCGCTCGAACACACGCAAACTACCCCTACATTGCTCGGGACCAACCACCCACCGTATACCCCGCGAGGCGGAGAAATCCCCCAAAATTCTTTCCCTCACTTCTACCACAATTTTCTACATCATGGAAGGCCTAAAGAACTCCATGTAGGTGCGCCACCAGCCCGCCCAAAACGAAAAGCCCATTTTCTGTCATAGTTTTTAGTCATAGAAGTAGGTGCCCACCACATCAATGATGATACATGTTTTGTCACTATTATCATCATGGAAGTGTCACTTACATGACAAAAGTATATTTGTTCGGACCAAATGTCATAGATGTGTCTTTTTCTTGTAGTTTATACTTCCACATCCAACTTGGAGAGTGCTACAATAAATCATAACACTTGGTGATTATCATTACCATATAGGTATTGCTATGGACCCATAGTCCAAGAAAACCACTCTGGCGATCATGGTAGTGTAAAGGTTGATGTAGACGACAACGATGAATTTCCCTCCTACATAGTATCATTGACCTCCAGACTAGATCGCGGTGGAACATAGAGGCAGCGGTGGAAAAATTCCTGATAATTAATTCAGGGCTATCGAGCAATATAATTTTGGGGGCGTCGCATGCAATTTCAAAAAATTCCGACAATCACGCAAGATCTATCTAGGAGATGCATAGAGAGTGGAGAGTGTTTCCACGTACCATCGTGAACAAAAAGTGGAAGCATTATGTTAACACAGATTGATGTAGTCGAACGTCTTCACTATCCAACGATCCAAGTCTTGAATGTACGGCACCTTTGTGTTCAGCACACGTTCAACTCGATGGCGTACCTCGAACTCTTGATCAAGTAGAGGTCGAGGAGAGTTCCATCAACCACGACGGCTTGGTGGCGGTGATGGTGATGTGTTCCATAGGGCCGCCTAAGCACTACGACACTATGACGGAGGAGTAAAGCTGTGGGGGCGCCGCACCTGCTAAGAATTCTTGATGTGCCTTTGGGGTGCCCCCGCCGTATATAAAGGAGGAGGAGGAGACCGGCAGCAGGGAGGCGCAACATGGGAGTCTTACTTGGACTCCCAGTCCAAGTAGGATTCGCCCCCCTTTTCCTTTCTCGGGAGGAAAGGAAGGAGAGGAGAGGAAAGAAGGCGCCCTTCCCTAGTCAATTCGGACTGCCATGGGGGGGCGTGCTGCCACCCCTTGTGGCCCTCCTCTCTCTCCACTAAGGCCCAATATTCCCCCGGGGGGTTCCGGTAACCCCTCGGTACTCCGGTAAAATACCCGAATCACTCGGCACCATTTCGATGTCCGAATACTACCTTCCAATATATGAATCTTTACCTCTCGACCATTTCAAGACTCCTCATCATGTCCGTGATCTCATCCGGGACTCCGAAAAAACTTCGGTCACCAAAACACACAACTCATAATACAAATCGTAATCGAATGTTAAGCGTGCGGACCCTACGGGTTTGAGAACTATGTAGACATGACCGAGACACATCTCCCGCCAATAACCAATAGCAGAACCTAGATGCTCATATTGGTTCCTACATATTCTAAGAAGATCTTTATCAGTCAAACCGCATAACAACATACATTATTCCCTTTGAAATCGGTATGTTACTGATGTCTACTACGCAACTTTATTCTTGTAGACACGTGTTGGGCCTCCAAGCGCAGAGTTTTATAGGACAGTAGCAATTTTCCCTCAAGTGGATGACCTAAGGTTTATCAATCCGTGGGAGGCGAAAGATGAAGATGGTCTCTCTCAAACGACCTTGCAACAAAATACAAGAAATCTCTTATGTCCCCAACACACCCAATACAATGGCAAATTGTATAGGTGCACTAGTTC
Source organism: Aegilops longissima (assembly GCA_021605205.1). Classification (NCBI taxonomy): domain Eukaryota; kingdom Viridiplantae; phylum Streptophyta; class Magnoliopsida; order Poales; family Poaceae; genus Aegilops; species Aegilops longissima. The sequence continues at coordinate 5,533 of JAHIAM010006879.1, forward strand.
GGCGAAGAGATGGTGATAAAAGTGTAATATGGATGGTAGAAAAATATTTTTATAATCTGAATAAATAAAAACAGCAAGGTAGCAAATAGTAAACGGGCACAAAAACAGTATTGCAATGCTTGAAAACAAGGCCTAGGTTTCGTACTTTCGCTAGTGCAATTTCTTAACAGTGCTAATATAGTTGGATCATATGATTATCCCTCAAAGTATAATAAAGAATCACTCCCGAGTTCCTTTTGGCGAAGAACAAAAGATAGATATTGTTTATGCAGATGCGAGACCACCTCAAAGCTATTCTTTCTGTTTGATCTAATCAAGAGTTCGTACTAAAATAACACAAAGCTATTTTTTCCGTTCGATCTATCCTAGAGTTTATACTAGAATAACACCAAAGCAAGTTCATATTCATAATACTCAATCCATCACAAGGAACTACGAGGGACCCCAAATTTTCTATCGAGAAAAGATAATAAATCGTGCATCAACCCCTATGCATATATTACCCCAATATCAACGCGGGAATCCGCGAGTTGAATGCAATAACACATATCAAGTGAATCAATATGATACCTCATTGTCACCTCAAGTATTCATACCGCAAGACATACATCATGTGTTCTCATCTCTGAATATTCAATCGGATAAGACAAAACTTCAAAGGGTAAAGACTCAATTCATCACAACAAGAGTATAGAGGGAGAAACATCATATGATCCTGACTATATTAATAAAGCCCATGATAGAGATCACGAGAGAGAGAGTTAAACACATAGCTCTGGTACAAACCCTCAGCCCGAGGGTGGACTACTCCTCCTCACCGTGGTGGCCGTCGGGATGATGAAGATGGCCACAGATATGATTCCCCCCTCCGTGAGTCTTTGGGCAGGGTCTAGATTGGTTTTCATGGATCTGAGAGACCTTGTTGCGGTGAACTTCTGATCTAGGTTAACCGAAGGTTTTGAATATTTGGGAATTTATAGTGCAAAGAAGGTGCGGGAGGCCACCGAGGTGGGCACAGCCCACTGAGGCGTGCCAAGCCACTGGCGCGCCAGTGGGTTGTGCCCTTAGGGCACCCAGTGCTGCTTTCTGCCCAAAGGTTGTCTCTGGTCCCAATAAAAATCATCATGGAGTTTCGTTGCATTTGGACTCTGTTTGGTATTGATTTCTGCGATGTAAAAACAAGCAAAAAAAGCAAGCGCTTGAGCCTTTGGGTCAATAGGTTAGTCCCAAAAATGATATAAAGTTGCTATAAAATGATTGTATAACATCCAAGAATGATAAAATAACAACATGAATACTTCATAAATTATAGATACGTTGGAGACGTAACAGCATCCCCAAGCTTAATTCCTACTCGTCCTCGAGTAGGTAAATGATAAAGGAAATAATTTATGAAGTGTGAATGCTAGCAAAGTGCATAAGTTTGATCAATGATAATTTGAATCACTTTTCCTAGCATCTTAAAATCAATCTTTCTTATAAAACTTCTTATAGTAGCAACCAATTCACATGTTAAGGTTCAAACAATGAACTCTCTTGAAACTCAACAACCTATGTTCTTAGTCACCAAGCAATTGCAATTCAACTTATTCAATAGAGTTTAAGTAAGAGCTCCACATACTCAACTATCATATAGTCTTCTATGATTGCTAACACTCACCGCATACACATGAGCAAAACGTTTCAACCGGACACATAGAAAGATAGGGGCTTATTGTTTTGCCTCCCAGCGTATTCACCTCAAGGGTGATGTCAACAATAATAACTCATGCTACCCATATTCAACTGGACATATGTGCCTAGATCTTTCCTCACCACATGATTCTTGCCAAAGGAGAAAAATAAAAATGAGTAGAGAGAAAAACTTTGATTCTTTGCATAAAAATAAATACATAAAAGTAAAAGATAGGCCCTTCGCGGAGGGAAGAGGTTGCCATGCTTATTTGTTTGTATGCTCAATCCCTTAGTGCAAGAGAGGCGTCACGTTATATTGCCCCATATGATAGCAACCTTTATTATGCAGTCTGTCGCTTTTATTGCTTTTCCATCACAAGTTCATACAATGCTCAATTTTCTCTTACGCTAAATGATCTAACACTTTTTGAAGCAATTTTTATTGCCTTATTGCACCGATGACAACTTACTTGAAGGATCTTGCTCAATCCTTAGGTAGGTATGGTGGACTCTTGAAAATAAGATTTGGGTTTAAGGGTTTTTGGATGCACAAGTAGTATCTCTACTTGGTGCGGAATTTTTGGCTAGCAAAGATGGGGGGCAAGCACCACATGTTGAAGGATCTATGACAATATGACTTCTATGTGAATATGAACAAACATAAACCATTACGTTGTCTTCCTTGTCCAACGTCAACAATTTTGGCATATAATATTTTGATGGGGGCTCACAATCACAAAAGATTTCCATGATAGTGTATTTGCATGTGAAAGTTCTCTTTCTTATACTAATTACTCGTGAATTGCTTGTATGACTAATATTGTGATTGTCAAGCCTCAAAAGATTTCACTTTCTAAACCCAATGTGAAGCTACTACTAGGCATGATATGATTTCAACTTCATGACATTCAATTTATTCAACAATTTACTCATAGGATATAAGTGAAGCACAAGAGTAAATGACATAGAAAAGGGCTTCGTTGACGGGATGTGAATGCCGCTTACTTACCCTCCTGGTAACTATTTGAGGGTTCTATTTTATTTAAAACTTTCAGATCTAAGTATTTTATTAAAACAGCAAGAAAAAATGACCATCAAGGCTAGCACACATCATGTGAAGAAGCAAAACTTAGGCCCAACCGATACTAACCGATAATTGTTGAAAAAAAAAAGTGGGATGCCACCGGGGCATCCCCAAGCTTAGATGCTTGAGACTTCTTGAAACATTATCTTTGGATGCCTTGGAATCCCCAAGCTTGAGCTTTGTTCTCCTTAATTCTTCTCATATCACAGTTTTCCTAAATCTCAAAAGCTTCATCCACACAAAACTCAACAAGAACTCGTGAGACAAGTTAGTATAAACTAAAGCAAAAAACCTTATCATTCTCTACTGTAGAAAATCGATAAAATTATTATTCAACATTGCATACTAAATGACTCTGCATATTTAATACTCCTATCCTCAAATAGATTTATTAAACAAGCAAGCATATGCAAACAATGCAAACATAACATCAATCTGCCAAAACAGTACAGTCGGTAAAGAATGCAAGAGTATCAATACTTATTCAACTCCAAACATTATGAAATTCTACCACACTGTAGAAAATTTATCAGAGATTATTATGCAAAAAAATTCAACATTTTATCACATTCAGACTTTCCTCGGGAATTTTTGCAACATCGATAAACTTTCTGTTTTCAAACAGCAACATGTATACTTGCAAAATAAGTATGGTAAAGGCTATCCTTGACATTTTATTGAAAATAAAGATGCAAAACATTATTCTAAATAACATAAAGAAAAACCTAACAAAATAAAATGATGCTCCAAGCAAAACTCATATCATGTGAAGAATGAAAACATAGCTCAAAGTGAAGTTACCGATAATGTTGGAGGCGAAAGAGGGATGCCTTCGGGGCATGCCCAAGCTTAGTGCCTGGATATTCCTTGGATATTAACTTGGGTGCCTTGGGAATCCCCAAGCTTTGGGTCTTGTCACTCCTTATTCTCCTCATATCGACATCTCACCCAAAATTTGAAAACTTCAATCACACAAAACTTAACGGAACTTTGTGAGATAGGTTAGTATGATAAAGAGCAAACCATTTCACTTTTGGTACAGTCAAAGACAAGATTCGTAATTGTCTCCACATAATTCCTACTGTAGCATACCATTTCCACAATTTATATTGAACAATATAAGCCATAGAAACTAGAAAACAAGCAAACTATGCATTGAAAACAGAATCTGTCAAAAACAGAACAGTCTGTAGTAATCTATACTCAAACCATACTTCTGCTACTGAAAAATTATGAAAAATTAGGACCACGTGATAAATTTGTATATTAAACTTCTGAAAAATAATCAACTCAAAATCACTCTTCTGTTAAAAATGAGACTTATTTTCGTGGCATAAAAGTTTCTGTTTTTCAGCAGGTCAAATCAACTATCACCCAACATGATCCCAAAGGCTTTACTTGGCACTTTATTGAAACAAAAGAAATAAAACATGATCAATACAATAGCATAATCATGTGAACACACAAAAACAGTAAGTAGAAGTGTTGGGTTGTCTCCCAACAAGCGCTTTTCTTTAATGCCGTTTAGCTAGGCATGATGATTTCAATGATGCTCGCATAAAAGATAAGAATTGAAACATAAAGAGAACATCATGCATCATAAGTTCCTCTCTCATAATAATTTTCAGTAGCATCATGAATAGACTCATAAATATAACCATTACATAAAGCATTCTCTTCATCCATAAGCATAGAAAATTTATTACTCTCCACATAAGCAATTTTATTCTCATTCACAATAGTGGGAGTATCATAGGAAACTCGAATACTATAAATTGTTCCCACATTAAGAGAGTAATGTTCAGTAAAAGGATATTCAAAATTATGACAATAATTATCACTACTTTTTATAACATAAGTATCATCACAATAATCATCATAAGTAGCAACTTTGTTCTCATCATAGATAGGAGGCATGTAACCATCATAGCAAGTTTGATCATTCAAAATAGGAGGACTAAAAAGATCATCTTCATTAAACATAGGATCCCCAAGCTTGGGACAAAGATTAATTGCAGCAAAAAAATTCTCAAACATGTCATTCTCATCAAACATAGCATACCCAAGCTTGTGGCTTGGCATATCATAAGCATAATCACTCTCATCATTAATAGTATGAATAACACCAACGGTATAACAATTGCTATCATCATAATTTCCCAAGTTGGTGCCAAAAAGATTTCCAAGATTATAAGAAGTATCACTATCTTCCCAATCATAATCATCACAACAAGCAATAGGCATAACAAAATCATCATCAAGTGCATCATCTTCCACAATTATTTTTGATTCAGTTTTCATGAGGCACAACAATAATAGGAGCAACATTATTTGGGAGAGATACCTTTTTACCTCTATTATTTCTTATTTTCTTCTTCTTCACCACATCATGTGTGGGTTTAATTAATCTTTTCAAGCTTCTTATTGATGAGATTGGTTGGATAGGAAGCTCCTCCTCGTTACCTGATTCATCATAATAAACACTAGGAGGGTATTGGGAAATATTTTCCCTTTCATTAGTACTCTCTTCATATTCTATTTGTTTTCTTGACTTTAGATAGTTGGCAATATAAGGATTCTCAATGCAATTTACCGCACAAAACATATACATTTCCTCTAGATCAAAAGCAAGAAATCTCTCGAGATTAAATTTTGGAATACCCTTAGTTACACATTTCATTTCTTCATACCCCAAAGGAAGACTAAGCTCTTTATGATGCTCAAGGGTAATCAAGTTATCACAATTTTTGGACACGATTTGATCATGAAAGAATTTGCATTTGAGATTTAAATGACCATGTTCATTGCAAAGTTAACAAGGATGGCGAAAAAAATTAAATCTTTCAGCAAAAAAATTAAATATTTTAGCACAATCATCTAACCTATCTTGCAACTTTTTTGTTTCTAAATATTTATGCTTCTTACAAAATCTATCTTCCCTGTTTGGTGTGATTTCACTCCCAATTCACTCCGCAAAAAGTGACATGCTTATAAGAAACATTTTGTCATGACTTGTGCAATCATCATTAGCATTTTGGATATTAAAGAATTCATACTAACAACATTGAATCATGCTCATCATTCAAATATTTTGTGCGAGCATTTTATTGACTTCTTATTCTAACAATTAAGCACAATTTTTCGATCCATCATTTTCAAGAAAGATATTATAAAGATGATCAATAATATGATGCAACCTCAATTCCATTTTATTTTGTAGTTTTCTTTTACAAACCAAACTAGTGATAAAACAAGAAACTAAAAGATTCAATAGCAAGATCTTAAGATATACCTTCAAGCACTCACCTCCCGTGGCGCAGGAAAAGAGCTTGATGTCTACTACATAACTTCATTCTTGTAGACACGTGTTGGGCCTCCAAGCGCGAGTTTTGTAGGACAGTAGTAGTTTTTCCTCAAGTGGATGACCTAAGGTATATCAATCCGTGGGAGGCATAGGATGAAGATGGTCTCTCTCAAATGACCCTACAACCAAATACAAGAAATCTCTTGTGTCCCCAACACACCCAGTACAATCATAAATTGTATAGGTGCAGTAGTTCGGCGAAGAGATGGTGATAAAAGTGTAATATGGATGGCAGAAATATATTTTTATAATCAGAATAAATAAAAACAACAAGGTAGTAAATAGTAGCGGGCACAAAAATGGTATTGCAATGCTTGAAAACAAGTGTAACATCCCAAATTTTCAATTTGGAATATTATACACTAGATCATCATTGCATATCATATTTTGTTTGCTTTTAGTTTTGATCCTAGAAATTCTCGCAACTCAAGGACCCACGGAGAGAGTTGGGGATTTCATTATTTTCATATTTGAGTTTTCTCAAATTTTGAGAATAAGATCATTTGATTTTAATTATTTTATCTTCAATTATTTCTATTACAAAAAATATGAGAGAGGAATAAAATGACTTTCCCAAAATAAAGAAATATTGAGGATTTAATAATAAAATCAAATAAGATTTTATTCGGAGTTTTTCGCTATTTTATTTGAATTTAGGAAAATATCGTTTTCAAAATTGCATTTAGGCCCCAAATAAATGTTCACTTTGTCCGGCTTGATTTTAGAAGTCGGGGAAAATCTATTTCGGGACTTTTGGAGTCCGTTTAGTATTTCTTTCGTTAGTTTTTCTGCGCGGAACTAATTTTTTTAAAAAAAAAAGAGTCCGAACCGACCTTGAGGCATGTAGGCCAGGACTCCACATATAGCTTGGGATAATCGTGCTACGGTAATCCCGCTAATCGTGCCATGACACCTCGATTCTTGTTGCTATCCTCATAATAATTGAAGCAGATTCGAAATTCAAATTCAAATTAATGATAACAATAAAAGTTTTCAAAATGTGAAACAAAAATGTTAAATTGGTTGCCAAATATTACAAGGGTAATTATGGTGCAACAAACACATTTTTATAAAATGGCTAAATGGTTTAAAATGATTTAAGCAGAAAAGAAAGAAATAATAAAGGTAACAAACGCACTCAGTCCTTTACGCCATCCTACGCCAGTAAGGAGCCTGTTTTCCCGTTGGCCCACCGTCCGTCGGCGCATCATCCTCCTGGGAGGTGTTCACGGTTTCTTAACTTCCATGGCCCGTGGTGATTTAAATTCTTGGCTTTAAGCACCGCAGTGGACTTGGTGGCGGACAAAGGCAGGTTAGCCCCATGGAGAGGTGGGGGCCCGCGGCGTTTTAAATTTAAATTAAATATAAAGTTTTGGTAATTTTAAATTAATTAATTTTCTTAATTAATTAAAACACAAAGATTCTATTGGCTGTTAGTTAATCCAACATGACTGGGGCCCCCCAATTAAGTTTGATTAAGGGTTTAATTATCATTAATAATTTGTCCTGCATGGGCCACCTGTCAGGTTTGACCGGGTCCCTCTTGGTGGCCAGGTGACTGCCTTTGATTCTTCAACCCAATTTAAAAAATTTTAACCAAAATTAATAAAACTTTGGGTTAATTTTAACCATATCTTCGGTAACAGGGCGACTTGGAGTTGTACCTTGACCTTATGACAACTAGAACCATATACTTAATAAACACACCCTTCCAAGTGCGAGACATAACCCGGTGGTCGCTCTCTCGGGGTTACGAGGAGGGATCGCGGGTAGGATTATTGCTATGTGATGCTACTTGAGGACTTCATCCACTCTCGCTACATGCCGCAAGGCGGAGGCTGCGAGTTTAGTCTTCGACAAGATTAGCTATCCCCTCTTATATCGGCATTCTGCAGTTCGGTCCATCGATATGGCCCTTTACACATATATCCATGCATATGTAGTGTAGCTCCTTGCTTGAGTACTTTGGATGAGTACTCATGGTTGCCTTGTTCCCCTTTCCCCTTTCTTTACCCGATTGCTGCAACCACCGATGGAGCCCAGAGCAGATGCCACCGTCGATGACTTAATACTACCCTGAGGTGCCTACTACTACGTGCAGCCCGAGGATCTATTTAACCATGAGTAGTTAGGAGGATCCCGAGGCAGGAGGCATGCGCCTCTTCGATTTGTATCTCAGTTTGTGCTATCCATCTTATGGCAACTTGTTTAACTTATGTCCAGCACCTCGATATTGTTGCTTCCACGACTCCTGCGTGATCGATCACTTGTATTCGAGCCCTCGAGGCCCCCGCTTGTATTATGATGCTTGTATGACTTATTTATGTTTTAGAGTTGTGTTGTGATATCTTCCCATGAGTCCTCGATCTTGATCGTATACATTTGCGTGCATGATTAGTGTACAATTGAATCGGGGGCAACATCTGGTGACTAAAGTCGGGTCGGCTTGTGGAGCACCCGCGAGTGGATCTTTGAGGCGGAGCGACAGGGCTGGTTGAGACCGCCTAGGAGAGAGGTGGGCCTGGCCCTGTTCGGGCGCTCAGGGATACTTAACACGCTTAACGAAGTTCTTGGTATTTGATCCGAGTCCGCCATTTGGTCTATACGCACTAACCAATTACGTGGGAAAGATATGGGCACTGACGTCGTGGTATCACCGGCACTTCGTGACGCCGACATCTTGAGTGGCGGCGCCGGATTGGAACGTAAGCCCGCCCTTGTATTAAGGGGGCTAGTTCGCTTCCGACAGCGCGCATAACGATGTAGGTGTGCTAAGGGCGATGGGCCGGCACTCGCGGCGCTTAGGTTTAGACCGCGTGCTGGCCTCTCGTTGTGCCTAGGTGGGGCTGCGACGTGTTGATCTTCCGTGGCGGGCATGACCCGTAAAAGTGTGTCCGCCAAATGGGATCAAGCGTGTTGGGTTATGTGGTGCACCCTGCAGGGAAGTTAATCTATTCGAATAGCCGTGATCTTGATAATGGACGACTTGGAGTTGTACCTTGACATTATGACAACTAGAACCGGATACTTAATAAAACACACCCTTCCAAGTGCGGATATAACCCGGTGGTCGCTCTCTCTCGTGGTTATGAGGAGGATCGCGGTAGGATTATTGCTATGTGATGCTACTTGGAGGACTTCATTTACTCTCGCTACATGCTGCAAAGGCGGAGGCTGCTGTAAGCGTAGTCTTCGACAGGATTAGCTATCCCCTCTTATCTTGGCATTCTGAGTTCACCCATCGATATGGCCCTTTACACATGTATCCATGCATATGTAGTGTAGCTCCTTGCTTGTAGTACTTTGGATGAGTACTCACGGTTGCCTTGTTCCCCCTTCCCCTTTCTTACCCGATTGCTGCAACCAGCCGATGGAGCCCAGAGCGACGCCACCGTCGATGACGACTACTACCCGGAGGTGCCTACTACTACGTGCAGCCCGCGGACGGCGACCGACTGTGAGTAGTTAGGAGGATCCCGGCGAGGAGGCCTGCGCCTCTTCGATCTCAGATCTCGGTTTGTGCTAGCCATCTTATGGCAACTTGTTTAACTTATGTCGTACCGATATTGTTGCTTCCACTGACTCGTCGTGATCGAGCACTTGTATTCGAGCCCTCGAGGCCCCCCGGCTTGTATTATGATGCTTGTATGACTTATTTATGTTTTAGAGTTGTGTTGTGATATCTTCCCGTGAGTCCTCGATCTTGATCGCATACACATTTGCATGCATGATTAGTGTACAATTGAATCGGGAGTCAAGTTGGTATCGAGCCGATTGCTGTAGGGAATCCCCTTCCACACTCATTGGCCGAAGTCGAGTCTAGACATTTCAAAAACTTTTACTAACATGGCTGTGTGTCTTACGGGCCCACGTCGCCATTTGGTGGTACTAGGATCTTTTATTCCTCGACCTTTACTCTGGTATGACGCCCGATTCAATCGTACACTAATCATGCACGCAAACGCAGTAACGATCAAGATCGAGGACTCACGGAAGATATCACAACACAACTCTAAAACATAAATAAGTCATACAAGCATCATAATACAAGCCGTGGGCCTCGAGGGCTCGAATACAAGTGCTCGATCATAGACGAAGTCACGGAAGCAACAATATCCGAGTCTGAGATATAAGTTAAACAAGTTTGCCATAAGATGGCTAGCACAAACCGATACAGACGATACAGCGCAGCCTCCCCGCCCGCATCCTCCTAAACTACCTGTGTCGCCGTCCGCTGGCTGCACGTAGTAGTAGGCACCTCCGTGTAGTAGTCGCCATCGACGGTATGCTCGCCCTCGGCTCCATCGTATGGTCGCAACAACCGGGTAAAGAAAGGGGAAAAGGGGAACAAGGCAACCATGAGTACTCATCCAAAGTACTGCAAGCAAGGAGCTACACTACATATGCATGGATATATGTGTAAAGGGCCATATCAAGGACCGAATGCAGAATGCCGTAATAAGAGGGGATAGCTAATCCTCGTCAAGACTACGCTTCGCAGCCTCTGCCTTGCAACATGTAGAAGAGAGCGATCAAGTCCTCCAAGTAGCATCACCTAGCAATAATCCTACCCGCCATCCTCCTCGTAACTCCGAGAGAGAGCGACCACCGGTTGTATCCGCACTTGGAAGGGTGTGTTTTATTAAGTATCCGGTTCTAGTTGTCATAAGGTCAAGGTACAACTCAAGTCGCCCTGCTATCAAGATCACGGCTATTCAATAGATTAACTCACCGCAGGGTGCACCACATAACCCAACACGCTTGATCCCATTTGGCCGGACACACTTTTTCGGTCATGCCCGCCGCTGGAGATCAACACGCCGCATCCCCACCTAGGCACAACAGAGAGGCCAGACGCCGGTCTAAACCTAAGCGCAGGGTCTCGGGCCCATCGCCCAATGCACACCTCAAGACGCTAAGAGGGCGGCCAAAGCGTAACTAGCCCCTTAATACAAGAGCAGGCCTACGCCCAATCCGCGCGCGACGCTTAGTCTCGACGCCACGGCGTTTCGGCCGATACCACGACGCCGGATACCCATAACTACTCCCACGAGATGGTTAGTGCGCAGACCAAATGGCCGCACTCGATCAAATACCCGTGATCTCGTTAAACGTGATAAGTATCCGCGAACGCCGACCAGGCCAGGCTCACCTCTCTCCTGTGTAGTCTCAACTCTGCCTGCCGCCCGCCATTAAAGTAACAATGGGGCCGTCGGGAACCCAGGCCCACCTCTACCGTGATCGAGCCACCGTCCTTTCAGCCCCATCTCCGAACAGTATAATGTAATGTAGCGATGTAAAGTATATAGTATATGCCCGTGATCACCTCCCAAGTGATCACAGCCCGAAGAGTATAGCATGGCAAACGGACAAGAGTGTAGGGCCAACGATGGGCGCTAGCATCCTATACTAAGCAAGAGGATAGCGGTAAAGGTAACAAATGAGTAGCAAGGACAAAGCTATGCAGCGAAGATAGGATTAGCGAAAGCGATAACATGCTACACTACTCTAATGCAAGCAGCATAGAGAAGAGTAAGCGATATCCGTGATCAAAGGGGGGCTTGACTGGTTGCTCGGCAAGAAGGGGTCGTCATCTCCGTAGTCGAACTAGGCAAAGCAGAGGTCGGTCTCGTAGTCTACCGGAGATAAGAGGGGGAAGAAACAATAAATATAATGCAAACATAAGCATGACGGTGCATGACAAGACAATGCACGGTGTTAGGTGTGCCCTAACATGGTAGGAGGTGATACCGACGAAGGGGGGAAATATCCGGGAAAGTATCCCCTGTGTTTTGCGTTTTCGGACAGATGAATTAGAGGGGAAAAGTTGCGTGTTAGCTATGCTAGGGATGTGTGGTGGACGAATGGGCTGCGTATTCGAATTCGTCTCTTCGTTCTGAGAAACTTTCATGTAGAAAGTATTTCGATCCGAGTTACGGTTGAATTTCTATGAACTTCCGAAGTTTTCTAAAAATCTCCGAAATTCTGCTAAGTCTGAGAAGCCATCAGTTTTAAACACCACTTAGCCGTTTTCCGAAGGCAGTTTCTATTGATCTGTACATCCTATGATTTTGTGTCTTATATCAATTGTGAGCATGTTTCTGCGATCTACACATTAGTATCACTTTTATCTATATTAGTGCTCATTAGCTTGATCGTCAATGGCTCTAAAGTAGTTATGAAAATAAAGCTGCTTTCAGTCTTTCACTTAACAGAACTTAGACTTTTGTCATTTTCATAGCATTTAAACCTCACACCTTTTGAAATTGGTCCAATGAAATGTTTTGAACCTTGTCAAGTGTACAACATATCCATATAATTTTTACTCACATTGAGAAAAGTTTTGTTGTTGTTTTGCTGCTGTACAATTTGGCATCCAGTGTAGATTTGTAAAAGCTAGCACGCGCTACAGTGACACACACTCACGCACACACACCGCGCTGCTCAACACCACGGCCATGGCTAGCGGCGCGGCAATCTGAGCATTCAGGGGTTAGGCAGCAATGCAGTAACAAACGACACCAAGGGGAGACAGCCGCAAAGACGTAACAGCAAGCATCGGTGGTGGGATGGTGGCGAGGCAGCGTCGCTTTATGCAGCAGCAGAGCATGTCGCGCAAGGAACAACAAGCAGCAGACTAGCAGCGCAGCGTCGCGGCGTTCGGCGAACGGCACATGAGCTCGAAACGAGCGAGGCAACAAAGTTAGGGCGGCATCTCATTGGGTGTCTGCACGCGGGCAGGAGAGGCGGGCGGGCGCGGCTACGCCGGGCGAAAGCGAGGCGGGGCGTGGCGAGCGGGGGAGCGAGCTCGGTCTGCGGAGGTTGAGGGCGATGACCGCGGCGGAGCAGCAGGCGGCAGCGACAACGCCTGTGGCGGGAGCGACAACGAGCTAGCGTCGCGCGCGCTGGAGGCAAAGGACGCGACTAGGTGCGGGTGAGCACGAGCGGGAGCAGAGCTCCGGTTCAGGGCGACCGAGGCGAACAGGCGCGACTACAATGATGCATGCGTAAGGGAAATAGGGGGGAAAGGACCGGAAGCTCACTGGGAAGGCACACGATGGCCCGGCGAAAGGTTAGTAGCGCAGGGGTTGCCGGCGTCCGAAGGATGAAGACGCGCTCAATCCGCTCGGTGAAGTCCTTCCCGGCTCGAGCTCATCCTTGTAGTGGAACGGGAGCAAGCGAGGCGTGAAGGAGTCCGTCGAGGAAAAGACGGGACGACAGCGAGACGGGCGACGGTGGCGGTGAGGCGATCATGGGCGAGGACGAACAGCGTCGGCGTCTGGCGCCCGGGCGCGGGCGGCGTCGGGCTCGAGGAGAGAAGGGGATCGGGTAAAGGTTAGGGTTTGGGGTGGCCGTGGTTAAGTAGGGCGCGGAAGGCCGGCGGATGGCCGCCACGGCGCCGGCGGTGCCGTGGCGGGCATCGCCAGCCACGGCGACAAGGAACAGGAGCGGGGTGAGTTCGGCTGATAGCGTAGCTGGGCCAAGACCAGTGGGGCGGAGGTTTCCCTTTTTTCGTTTTTTTATTTTTTTGTTATATCTTCCTTTTCTTATCTTTCCTTTTCTGTTTTGTTTTATTTTAGTTTCATATTACATAAAAGTTGTACCTATAATAGTATCACTAATTATACCTCTGCTACAAAAAGTTTTAACCCCAAATAATATAGTTTAATATTTTATAAAACACAAGCAACATTTACTTAATTGTTTTACCTACTGTTTTAATTATTTTAGAGCAGTTAAACATTTTATAAAAAATGTGGTTTCTCCACCATAATCACTTACGATTTATTTGTCACCGTTTGTACTTTTTAGTTTGACTTTTGAAAACATTTCTAGTTCGACTTTATTTTAAATTTGAATTCTGAATCGGTTTTGAACTACGCGAGAATATCAACAGTAACCGACGTGACCTGGCATCATTAGCAAAGGTTAACTGTAGCTTAATTATCCGGGCGTCACAATTCTCCTCCACTACAAGAAATCTCGTCCCGAGATTTAAGAGATTTAAGAGGTAGAGTTAAATGGAAGGAATTGGTTACGAAATCCTAACGAGTCTTCTCGCTCTTGGTTGCTCTTCCCGAAGTAGTTGATTCTTTTCGTTGATGTCTTTATTTCTCTGCTTCAGGTCATCATGATGAGGTCAGCATCCTTTCTTCACGAACTCTATCATACTTATGAAAGAATAAAGGGTGGGTATTCCGAGAGAATGAACCGTTGCAAGGTTGACTATCTGGTCGATAACATCGGGGAAGGTGACGGAAAGTAACTCTAGAATTGAAACTTAAGAGATTATCGAGAGCAAGGTAAGGAGGTATCATGTGAAGTTTGAAAGAGGCAGCAATCGTTCGATGCCCAAACAGGCGTGAAAGGGGTTCAAAGCAACGGAATAAGTATTGTGTCGATAATGAATTGATCACCGGCGGTGGCCGTGAACTATCTGACGAGGCCACGCGAGGGATAACTTTGGAAACCGTGGGTGTACGGGAGAGTCAGGTTTTGATCTGTGGGCCGTGAGTTATGGGTTAAAAGTAGGAAGGGCGGTGACGTCTTGCGATCATGTAAGCAAGGCATGTAAGAGGATAGCCTGTCGGTTATGTCGGCAACAACATCGGTACCAAGGGCGAGGGACGAAGAGAACCATTTTCCTTTCGTTGAGCGAGGCGGACCAATAGGCAAAGTTCTCGTCCATCGGTGGTTACCGAATGTCATCAACAATAGTAACAGGGTCTTGCTGACAGAAAAGTACACCGAGGTGTTTACATAAGCAGGAGAATATTTCTGCTTGGATCATATAGATCACAAGAAAGGTTTAAACCACAATGGAAAGGAAAATGATATCAGATTAAACCGAACAATGGAAAGGAAAAATGTGTTTAAACACATATTTCAAGGGTATATCCTTCCCAAGGGCAAGCAAAGGATGATATCCATGACGGGATATAACGTAGAAAACCCCTTTAGGAAAGGGAAGAGAAAGTCCATGTCATTATCCATACAACGGTGTTCGGATAATTGAGCAAGAAACATTTAGCATTGGGCTTCAAATGTTCTTGTTGAAAATCAAAGTTCCACAGACAAGCTTTTGAGATAGCATTGGCATGGTATTCAAACAAAGGTCGGACTTTAGATACTCAATGGATCCATCAGGAACAGCTTATAAAATAGGTCTTACAATTTCCTCTAGGAAGAATGGTTATCCTTGCAAAAGAATTTACAACGATAGGTCCTCCACCCGTGGGGGGGGGGGTGCTAGGCATGACATCATGTTACCAGGTCATCAAAGGACCAACATCATAACTCTTGGAAAGTTGTCCCAACCATCATATCTGACCGAGATTCAGATCCGATTGGTGTCAGGATAACTCAGACTCAGGATGTCTGTGAAGAAAAGGTGCAACACAAATTGTCAAGATGACATTGTAAGATTCTTGGGAACTGAACTATGGAAGCGAGTTCCGAAACAAGAGTTCATCATTAAGTCAAGGAGAGAATGAGGAGGTGGCTGATGGACTCAGCGACATTCCATTGAGATCTCAAAAGATGGATTTCCACGATTATCTGAACAAGGAGATAACCCTTTTCAGATCAAATGATATAGTGAGGTATGCTCGAGGAAAACATACATAATTAAACCTTGGTTGAAAGGTGCGCCCGAAATATGGGTTGAGCTGCACGACCAATGTCAGAATGGTGATTCAATAATCAATAGTCTAAGAATGAACGGTCGACCATTAACTTCAAAGCAATATGGTTGCTAGAAGGGCGGAATCCAAACAGCACCGCTCACTTGTTGGTACCCTGGTTGGAATCAACATGAGGACCAAGAAAGAATGGTGATGGTGAGAAGTATCACTATACCAAGAATTCTTAAGAGGTGGAGTAATCCTCATGACATTCTTGTCATAAAAGAGGGTAATACTCCAAGCTAAAGAAGAACAAATGTTGGATAGTAAGGATCTCAAGGTTTACACAAAACATGAACAAGTTTGTGTTGAACGGAAGGCAATAAAGTGGTCGATGAGAACAGGAATCATCGAGGGGCAAGGATGGTATTACCCATCATGAATTCAATTGAATTCCTGGAAGAGCTCATAAGGTTGATGATGATCACGACACAATTGTCGAGAGATTTCATGCAGATGTAATCAATCGCGGCGACATCAAGTCAAAGGAATGATGAAGCAAGAGGTTATTGGAACCACGATTCGACACAAACTCGAACTCAAGCTTGTTGTTTAAGGTGAAAGGGTATGACGAGGAAAATCGACGTAAGCTTAGCTATCATCGCAAATTGGTGCTCCGAGAATAAGGACCAGGTAGCACAGTTAGAATCATCACGACAATGATATAGCCAAACAGGCTAGGAATGGCGTGATCGGGTACAAACTTCGCACTTATAGAAGCTTCTTGAAGAGTTGTTGAACCGTGAGTGCGGACTCGGTTCAGTTATCGGTGTCTTTGAGTGTTTAATAACTCGAGCCCATGAAAAATTGGAATCAGTGGGAAGGTAGCACTTGATGAAGAACTCATAAGATGTTATGTAGTTCCATGATAATCTCGAGATACCAGGGGGTAACACTCAACAACAGATCAAAGTAGAGGTTGGACTGGGGTAATGCTCTGCAGAAGCAAGTACTCTAACTTGTCTGAGAAATAGAATCAAGGGAGAACAAACATGGTCGGAACCACGGTTGCGAAGGATCAATTTCTGAGATACGGATGATATTTATCAAGAAAATAGTTATTATTACAAGAAGTTTCCATGATAGGATCTACATCGTGTCCATGGGCATGAACACAAAGTTCAAGGTCGACTCCCACTTCTTCAATGTATAACCTTCCATTCACTTCTCGCTTTGATAAAGGCATTAGTGTTGAAAGTTTTACGGTGAAATACGGATGAGTATGACTCGTGAAAACTTCCGAGTTCACACATATAAAGTAAGGCATAGGTTCAGCCCGTCAGGGTATCATGGAAACATATACCACAAGCTTCAATAGTAAATACCACCAGCTCGAAAGCAGAGCATGGTTGGTCAATCAGAGGGTAGGATTTACCAATGGAGAAAGAACTTCCAAAGTGATTGAATATGAAGGAAGATGTCGGATGAAATCCAACAATGGATCGGGCGATTCGTAACGGAGCTGATGTGAGTATTGGTACTCCAGAAGGAATGCACGGGCATCATATTATAGAACATTGGAATAATTCGATGCTTAGCTAACAAAGGAATTATGATTTCCAAAACAAAGGATCAGAAGCAGACGCTCTGATCAAGGATGGATAAGTTGGATAGACCAGAGGCAAAATTGACGACAAATAGTTTGGTCGAGAACCAGCTCATGTTCAAAATGACGTCTGAGCCGGAAAGATAATTTAGAAGGGTTGATAGATGATTGTGTGCATTCGCACACATGCTGAATGAAAGGATCAAAATGACGGTGTCAAAAGATACTAGTGAATATTGCTAGTGATATGGGAGCATCCATAATGTAAGCATACAAGTATTTGTCGAGCAATAGTTTGAAGAGGATGCTCGGAAGGTCGGATAGTATTTGAGTATCTTATGAAGCATCTGAACAAGCTGGAGATGAACAGATACTCAAAGTGCGAGGAATTTTCAATAGGGATATTCATGTGGTAAAGAAGCGCAAGGCGATAAGCTTAAAGGATTTTCGAACAACAAAGAGTATTTGGGACATCTTGTAATAACAAGATCAGCGGGAATGATTGTATGAATGGCAAGTGTAAGCAGTTTTTCATAGGGGTTGACGGTGGAAGGAAATCATAAATGCGATGGCACAAAGACTCGAGAGAACATCGAGAGTAACTTCGAATCTTCTAGTGCAAAGAACGATCATCTCGAAGTGAGGGGCTCTCCGTGCGAAAGTATTATCGAGAACCTAAAGTTAGTTTTGTTTTAGCAAAATCATTTAACCCGAATAGAAGAGAGCTCGAGTCCCGAGTATAGGCGAGGAGTAAAAGATCCTAATACCACCCAATGGCGGCGTGGGCCCATGGGCGCACAGCCATGTTAGTAAAAGTTTTGTAAAGTCTAGACTCGACTTCGCCAAGGAGTTGGAAGGGGATTCATATAGGCGATCGGCTCGATACCAACTTGGCGCCCCGATTCAATCGTACACTAATCATGCACGCAAGCGTATGCGATCAAGATCGTGGACTCACGGAAGATATCACAACACAACTCTAAAACATAAATAAGTCATACAAGCATCATAATACAAGCCAGGGGCCTCGAGGGCACGAATACAAGTGCTCGATCATAGGCGAGTCAGCCGGAAGCAACAATATCTGAGTACTGGACATAAGTTAAACAAGTTTGCCATAAGATGGCTAGCACAAACTGGGATACAGATCGATAGAGGCGCGGGCCTCCTGCCTGGGATCCTCCTAAACTACTCCAGGTCGTCATCCGCGGGTTGCACGTAGTAGTAGGCACCTCCGGTGTAGTAGTCTTCATCGACGGTGGCGTCGGCTCTGGGCTCCATCGTGCAGTCGCGACAACCGGGCAAAGAAAAGGGGAAAAGGGGAACAAGGCAACAGTGAGTACTCATCCAAAGTACTACTTAAGCAAGGAGCTACACTACATATGCATGGATATATGTGTAAAGGGCCATATTAGTGGACTGAAGCTGCGTAATGCCGTAATAAGAGGGGATAGCTAATCACGTCAAGACTACGCTTCTGGCAGCCTCCGTCTTGCAACATGTAGAAGAGAGCAGACTGAAGTCCTCCAAGTAGCATCACCTAGCAATAATCCTACCCGGCGATCCCCTCCTCGTAACCCTGAGAGAGAGCGACCACCGGGTTGTATCTGACACTTGGAAGGGTGTGTTTTATTAAGTATCCGGTTCTAGTTGTCATAAGGTCAAGGTACAACTCCAAGTCGTCCTGTTACCGAAGATCACGGCTATTCAATAGATTAACTTCCGCAGGGTGCACCACATAACCCAACACGCTTGATCCCATTTGGCGGACACACTTTTACGGGTCATGCCCGGCCGCGGGAGATCAACACGTCGCAGCCCCACCTAGGCACAACAAAGGGGCCAGCACGCCGGTCTAAACCTAAGCGCACAGGGGTCTGGGCCCATCGACCAATGCACACCTGCACATTGCGAGGGCGGCCGAAAGCAGAACTAGCCCCCTTAATACAAGAGCAGGCCTACGTTTCAATCCGGTAGCGCGCTTCGGTCGTGGCGTCACGAAGTGCCGGTGATACCACGACGTCGGGATACCCATAACTACTCCCACGTAGATGGTTAGTGCGTATAGACCAAATGGCGGACTCGGATCAAATACCTAGATCTCGTTAAGCGTGTTAAGTATCCATGAACGCCGACCGGGCCAGCCCACCTCTCTCCGGTAGTCTCAACCTGCCCTGTCGCTCCGCCACAAAGTAACAATCGGGTGGCCGTCGGGAACCCAGCCCACCTCTACCGGGATGGAGCCACTGTCCTTTCAGCCCCCATCTCCGAACAGTATCACGGGTAATGTAACGATGTAAAGTATATAGTATATGCCCGTGATCACCTCGAAGTGATCACAGCCGATAGTATAGCATGGCGGGGCGGACAAGAGTGTAGGGCCACCGATGGAACACTAGCATCCTATACTAAGCGAGAGGATAGCGGTAAAGGTAACAACAGAGTAGCAAGGACAAAGCTATGCAGCGGTATAGGATCAATGAAAGCAATAACATGCTACACTACTCTAATGCAAGCAACATAGAGAAGAGTAGGCAATATCCGGTGATCAAGGGGGGGCTTGCCTGGTTGCTCGCAAGAAGGGGTCGTCATCTCCGTAGTCGAACTGGGCAGCAGCAGCGTCGGTCTCGTAGTCTCGGAGGAAGAGGGGAAGAAACAATAAATATAATGCAAACAAAAGCATGACGGTGCATGACAAGACAATGCGCGATGCTAGGTGTGCCCTAACGTGGTAGGAGGTGATACCGACGATGGGGGGAAATATCCGGGAAAGTATCCCCTGTGTTTTGCGTTTTCAGACAGATGAACCGGAGGGGAAAAGTTGCGTGTTAGCTATGCTAGGGATGTGTGGTGGACGAACGGGCTACGTATTCGAATTCGTCTCTTCGTTCTGAGAAACTTTCATGTAGAAAGTATTTCGATCCGAGTTACGGTTGAATTTCTATGAATTTTCAAAGTTTTCTAAAAATCTCCAAATTCGCTAAGTCGAGAAGCCCTCGTTTTAAACACCACTTAGCCGTTTTCGAAGCAGTTGCTATTGATCTGTACATCCTATGATTTTGTGTCTTATATCAATTGTGAGCATGTTTCTGCGATCTACATGTTAGTATCACTTTTATCTATATTAGTGCTCATTAGCTTGATCATCAACGGCTCTAAAGTAGTCATGAAAATAAAGCTGCTTTCAGTCTTTCACTTAACAGAACTTAGACTTTTGTCATTTTCATAGCATTTAAACCTCACACCTTTTGAAATTGGTCCAATGAAATGTTTTGAACCTTGTTAAGTGTACAACATATCCATATAATTTTTACTCACATTGAGAAAAGTTTTGTTGTTGTTTTGCTGTTGTACAATTTGGCATCCAGTGTAGATTTGTAAAGCTAGCACGCGCTCTGATGACACACACTCACGACACACACCACGCTGCTCAACACCACGGCCATGGCTAGCGGCGGCGGCGGTCTGAGCATTCAGAGGGGTTAGGCAGCAACAGAGAACAAA
Source organism: Aegilops longissima (assembly GCA_021605205.1). Lineage (NCBI taxonomy): Eukaryota > Viridiplantae > Streptophyta > Magnoliopsida > Poales > Poaceae > Aegilops > Aegilops longissima. Next base: position 26,388 of record JAHIAM010006879.1, read on the forward strand.
CGGCACCAAGGGGAGACAGCCGCAAGACGTAAAGCAAGCATCGGTGGTGGGCTGGTGGCGAGGCAGCACAAGACATGCAACAAGCAGAGCATGTCGCGGCAAGGAACAACAAGCAGCATACTAGCAGCAGCGTGTCAGCGGCGTTCGGCGAAGCGGCACATGAGCTCGAAACGAAAGCAGGCAACAGGTTAGGCGGCATATATTGGGTGTCTCGTGCACGCGGGCAGGAGAGGCTGGGCGCGGCGCGCTACGCCGGAAGCGGCAGAAGAGGTGGCGCGCGTGGCGCTGGGGAGCAGAGCTCGGTCTGCGGAGGTTGAGGGGCGACCCGCGGCAGCAGCAGCGGCAGCGATAACGCACGCGCAGGCGGAGCGACAACGAGCTAAGCGGCGCGCACTAGAGGCAAAGGACGCGACTAGGTGTGGGTGAGCACGGCGGAGCAGAGCTCCGGTTGAAGCACCGAGGCGAACAGGCGCGACTACGGTGATGCATGCGTAAGGGAAATAGGGGGGAAAGGACCGGAAGCTCACTGGGAAGGCACACGATGGCCCGGCGAAAGGTTAGTAGCGCAGGGGTGGCCGGATTTGAGGAAGAACACCGGCGTCCGAAGGATGAAGACGCGCTCAATCCGCTCGGTGAAGTCCTTCCCGGCTCGAGCTCATCCTTGTAGTGGAACGGGAGCAAGCGAGGCGTGAAGGAGTCCGTCGAGGGGGAAGACGGCGGAGACGGGCGACGGTGGCGGTGAGGCGACTCCAGCGAGGACGAACGGCGTCGGCGTCAGGCGCCCGGGCGCGGGCGTCGGGCTCGAGGAGAGAAGGGGATCGGGGTAAAGGTTAGGGTTTGGGGTGGCCGTGGTTATGTAGGCCACGGCGCCGGCGGATGGCCGCCGGCGGGCCGGCCGGTGCCCTGGCGGGCATCGGCCACAGCCACGGCGACAAGGAACAGGGGAGCGGGGGTGAGTTCGGCCTGATAGCGTAGCTGGGCCAAGGCCCAGTTGGGCCAGAGGGTTTCCCCCCCTTTCTGTTTTTTTTTTGTTATATCTTCCTTTTTCTTATCTTTCCTTTTACTGTTTTGTTTTATTTTAGTTTCATATTACATAAAAGTTGTACCTATAATAGTATCACTAATTATACCTCTGCTACAAAAAGTTTTAACCCCCAAATAATATTGTTTAGTATTTTATAAAACACAAGCAACATTTACTTAATTGTTTTACCTACTGTTTTAATTATTTTAGAGCAGTTAAACATTTTATAAAAAAATGTGGTTTCTCCACCATAATCACTTACGATTTATTTGTCACCGTTTGTACTTTTTAGTTTGACTTTTGAAAACATTTCTAGTTCGACTTTATTTGAAATTTTAATTCCGAATCGGTTTTGAACTACGCGAGAATATCAACAGTAACCAACGTGACCTGGCATCATTAGCAGAGGTTAACTGTAGCTTAATTATCCGGGCGTCACATCTGGGACTCTGAACTCTCTTCTACTCGGGTTAAACGAATTTACTAACTAACACTAGGATCCCGTGACCACATTCACCCCAAAGTTGGATAAAGCCATAGTTATTCCTTAGAATATTGTTTTGAGCAATTTCCACACTGTCATTTGACTCCTTTGAAACATCTTTGCTTTCAGATGGAACCCACGAGGCAGGTCATTCGCCACACGACGGCCATTGGTGCCTCGGGATCACCTGCCATGCTAGCTGAGATGATGACCTATCTGGGTTATCGCTGGCACCCTGAGTACACCGTCTATGAGGAGTACCAGGACTTTAACCAGGAGCAGTACCGTGCCATCGTCCACCTCTACTCTCGGGAGTATGATTCCACTACTGTGTTGCACACCGCTTATGGTGTTGGAGTGACCATCGATATGGCAGTTCAAGATGCTGCTTATGCTGCTCTGACCCGTCTTCGTGGAGAGTATCGGGAGTTGGACACCTCCCCCTTCAGGCACATTGCTATCGCATCTGATGTTGGTGCGGAGGGTTACTACACTGCTGCCTACTCCACTGTCACCCGAGAGCCCTTCTACCATCGTAACTTTGTTACGCATGCGATGGGCTGGATCGAGCTAACCGAGCTCTTCGCCATGAGTTGTACACCACCGTCAAGACCTTTACTGTGCTCGACGCTGTTGCACCCTTTGTCCGATCTAGAGAGCTGCCGCGTTCTGCGACCTACCCAGCCAGGACCGTGATGCCCCGGGTGTCGATGGCGGATGTGGGAGGCTACTCTCCCGACTTGGCCCTCTTCTACCACTGGCGTCGGGTTACGCACTGAGTATCCGCTGCCCCTGTGTCAGCGGCGTGGAGGACTATTCGCTGCCACACTACCAGCTTTCAGGCTACAACTACCTCCGCAGTACCGCGTGGGACTGATGTAGGCTTGCTTGTTAAGTCTTAGATGCATTCGTCGCGAGCCTGCGTGCCGCCTATGATGTCTTAGTCTATGTACTGAACTCTGTGTACCAAACTCTATGCATGATCCCTTTTGTAAGATATGTCGACTACTATGTAGTATCTATCGTGCCGCTTTCATTATGCATGTTTCATCATGAATGATTCTTGTCCTTTGCAAATTTCTCAAATGCTGAACTACCCCTGTTATATTAGCAGGATAGTTAGACCAGGTGGTCGTGGTCGTGGTGGCAACTTCCCACCACCACCTGAGTACATGGCTGGTATGATCCAGCAGCTTAAGATGAATCGCCAGTTCATGGAGAATATGATGGCTCGGTTTCCTCGCCTAATATGAACCAGAGCCAGCCCGAGAACTCTGCGCAGGATTTCATGCGCCTCAACCCAACTGTACCGCAGCTCAACTCAGCCCATTTGGATCTTTGATGGATCGCTCCGTGACATCACCTATGAGATGGAGTCTGCGATGTAGCCCCGCCAGCTATGTCACCTTTGCTTCCTTCTTCTGAAGAGACACGCAGCTCAATGGTGGGACAGCCACAGCGTACTCGCCAGCTTGGAACAATCATCACCGCCAAACTTCCAAGCTACTTTCCGTGCCGCTTCATCCCTCAAGGAGTCATGGACGGAAGAAGCGTGAGTTCATAACCTCACCCAAGGCAACAAGGATGTTGAAGCTTATCGTGAGAGTTTACGGACTTGTCTCGCTATCTTCAAGAGGACATTGCAAGCGATGCACGCAGACGGGAGAAGTTCCGTGACGGCCTTCAAGGCGACATCAAGCTCGCACTTCTAGTGCACGACTTTGCTGATTTCGCCACCTTGGTGAACAAAGCTATCAATGTCGAAACTGGTCTGCAGGAATACTAGAGCTCTAACAGGCGCAATCGTGACACGGGCTCATCTTCGGGCCCGTCCTCGCAGGCGTAAGATATGGATTCCCAACAGCATGTACCGACCAAATGCACCTGCCCCAAGGCGAGCTATGTTGCACCTCGCCCCGCCTACTCCTCCAACTAGGCAGCCAAGGCTTCCAGCTCCACCACCCCAAGCTCCTGTTCCCACTCCCAATAATGGTCTATGCTACAAGTGTGGTCAACCAGGTCACCGTGCTAGGGATTGCAATCAGAATCAGAATCAACTGGCACTTCCCGCAACTGGCCGTGGAAGCAACCAGCCCCGCAACAACAACGCCAAATCTTATGGTCGTGTTCATGCCAACCACGTTGATCTGAACGAAGCTCAAGACCATCCTGCTACTGTGATGGGTACACTCCTCATAAATTCAGTACCAGCATCCGTTTTATTTCATACAGGTGCATCGCATTCATTCATGTCAGAAGATTTTGCATAAAAGCACGACGTTAAATGTGAGCAGATGAACACTTCGGTAGTGGTAAAAACCCTCGCGGGACAATGTCAGACCTCCATGGTTGGCATCGACGTCCCTGTGGAAATCGAAGGGTTGGAATTTCGTGCCTCTCCCATTATTCTGAAGTCTTCCAATATTGACCTCATACTGGGAATGGATTGGTTGAAAGCGCATACTGCCTCTATAGTTTGTGCCACTAAGACCGTCCATCTACTACACCCTTATGATGAAATAATAAGCTACAATGCTTGTCTGGTTCAGAATGCCGAGGCACGGCTTTATGCCTTGAATGCATTGAACGCTGCACCACTCGAGGGTATTGAAAACATTCCCGTCGTGCGTGAATTCCTCGACGTCTTTCTGAAGAACTTCCAGGATTCCACGCTAGAGCTGTCGAATTCGTCATCGACTTGAAACCGAGCACCACTCCTATAGCCAGCGACCCTACAAGATGCGCGCGCATGAACTCCTTGAGCTTAAGGAGGAAATCGACAAGTCTATTTGCAGTGGTTTCATTCGCCCAAGTTGCTCTCCTTGGGGAGCACCTTCTCTCTTTGTCAAGAAGAAGGACGGAATGAACCGTTTGGTCCAAGACTACCGTCCTATCAACCAAGCTACAATTCAGAACAAATATCCCCTTCCTCGGATCAATGATCTGTATGATCAACTGGCTGGTTCATCGATATTATCTAAACTCGACTTGAGGTTGGGTTACCACCAGATCCGTGTTCGTGAAGAGGATATTCCAAAGACCGCCTTCGTGACTCGTTATGGTTCTTATGAGTACACCGTCATGTCTTTCGGCTTAACCAATGCTCCAGCCACCTTCTCTCGACTGATGAACTATATATTCATGGATTACCTCGACAAGTTCGTCGTGGTTTATCTGGATGATATCCTGGTATTTTCCAAGAATGAAGAAGAACATGTTGAACATCTTCGTCTTGTGCTGGAAAAGCTACGAGAGCATCAGCTATACGCCAAGTTCTCCAAATGTGAATTCTGGCTTCCCGAAGTAACCTATCTCGGGCATGTCATCTCTAAGGATGGTATTGCCGTCAACCCTGAACGAGTCCAGGCCATTCTTGATTGGACTCCTCCGAAGAACGTTAAGCAAGTCAGAAGTTTTCTCGGTCTCGCCAGCTATTGTCGTCGATTCGTCGAGAACTTCTCCAAGATTGCCAGGCCCCTGACTAACCTGTTGCATAAGGGCGTCAAGTTCCAATGGACAGACAAATGTCAGGAAAGCTTCCAGGCACTCAAAGACAAGTTGACTTCTGCCCCAGTACTAGTTACACCAGATACTAAGAAGGACTTCGCCATTTACTGCGATGCTTCCCGTCAAGGACTAGGCTGTGTCCTAATGCAGGAGCGCAAAGTGGTTGCTTATGCCTCTCGGCAATTGCGCCCTCACGAAGAGAACTACCCAGTTCACGACCTCGAACTTGCTGCTGTCATTCATGCCATGAAGCGATGGTGACATTACATTCTCGGTGTCGTTGCGAGATCTTCACCGACCACCAAAGTCTGAAGTATCTGTTTACTCAGCCAGACCTGAACCTCCGTCAGCAGAGATGGATGGAGATTGTTGCAGACTTTGATTTGGGTATTTCCTATTCACCAGGCAAGGCTAATGTAATGGCTGATGCCTTGAGCCGCAAGTCTTACTACAACCACCTCCAGGTCCGCAAGGTTCAGCCCTCGCTTGTTGAAGAATTCAGAAAGCTGAGCCTCCATATTGTTCCTCCGGGTGCACTCACTCCCCCTCCTCCAGAGTTTCGCAAGATGAACCTCCACGTTGTTTCTCGGGGTTCTCTCAATACCATAGTTGCTAGACCAGATCTTGTGTACACCATCAAATGGATACAGAAATGTGACGATGAAGTCGAGAGGATTAAACGTTATCTCGCAGAAGGAAAGCCCTCATTCTTCACTGTGGATGACGCAGGCACCTTATTCTTCAAAGGTCGCCTAGTGGTACCGAGTAAGAGGAAAACCTGAATCGACTCAAGGGTTATGAAAGAAGCTCATGATCGCCTTTGTCTATTCATCCCGGTAGCACCAAGATGTACCACGACATTCATCAGAGATTCTGGTGGTCTAACATGAAGCAAGACATTGCTCGCTATGTTGCTGAGTGTGACGTTTGCCGTCGTATCAAAGCAGAACATCAAAGGCCCTTTGGAACTCGCAACCTATCTCTATTCACGAATGGAAATGGGACCATGTCGAGATGGACTTCGTCCTTGGATTTCCCAAATCGCGAAAGGTAATGATGCTATTCTTGTCGTCATTGACGGCTTTCTAAAGTTGCAGATTTTCTGGCGGTCAAAGAAACGATCACTGCTAGTCAGCTTGCAGCTCTCTACATGTCCAGAATTGTTTCACTTCACGGTATTCCACTAGTCATCAGTTCGGACCATGGCAGCTTATTCACTTCAAGATTCTGGGCAAGTTTCCAAGAAGCTATGGGGACTCACTTATCTTTCAGTACTGCGTTTCATCCGCAGTCGCAAGGGCAAGTTGAGCGTGCCAACCAAGTTCTTGAAGACATGCTTCGAGCTTGTGTTATTTCCTTCGGCAAGAAATGGGAGGAATCTCTCCCGTATGTTGAGTTCTCTTATAATAATAGCTATCAAGCTAGTCTGAAGAAGGCCCCCTTCGAAGTGTTATATGGACGAAAGTGCCGAACCCCTCTGAACTGGTCAGAAACTAGGGAACGTCCACTCTTTGGTCCGGATATTATCCAACATGCCGAGGATCAAGTTCGCATTATTCGCGAGAATCTCAAGACCGCTCAGTCACGCCAAAAGAGTAATTATGACCGTCATCATAAAGACATGGTCTATCAACCTGGCGAAAAGGCCTATCTTCGCGTTACACCAATGAAGGGTGCTCACCGCTTCGGGACCAAGGGCAAGCTAGCTCCTCGCTATATTGGCCCATTCACTATTCTAGAAAGGCGTGGAAAAGTGGCATATCAACTGGAGCTTCCGTCGAACCTTTCTCAGGTTCACGATGTGTTCCACGTGTCACAGCTCCGTCGCTGCTTCAAGGACCCAATCCGAGCAGTGGATCATGAAGTGCTCGAGTTGCAACAGACCTCTCCTATAAAGAGCATCCGGTCCGCATTCTCGACCAAGTGAACGCCGACACGCCGGAAAGCGATCAAGTTCCTCAAAGTCCAAATGGTCGCACCATTACGAAGATGAAGCCACCTAGAACGCGAGGATCGCTCTGCGTGATGAATACCCGCTGCATTTTCTTCTACCTCCTAAACCTCGGGACGAGATTTCTTGTAGTGGAGGAGATTTAACGCCTGGGATAATCGTGCTACAGTAATCCCACGCTAATCGTGCCATGACACCTCGATTCTTGTTGCTATCCTCGCAATAATTCAAACCGTTCAAATTCAAATTCAAATAAATGATAACAATAAAAGTTTTCAAAATTTGAAACAAAAATGTTCGTGGTTGCCAAATATTACAAGGGTAATTATGGTGCAACAAACACCTTTTATAAATGGCTAAATGGTTTAAAATGATTTAAGCAGTAAAAGAAAGAAATAATAAAAGAAAAAGAAAACAAACAAATAGAAAAAAGAGGAAAAGGAAAAGAACCCCAGGCCACCGACCTAACTGGCTGGCCCATTCGCCATCGACCTAAGCTGGCAGGCCCAAACCGCCCAACCGGCCACCCTGCCCCTCCTTATCCACTCCCATTCTCTCAAACCCTAACCAAACCCCGACCCCACTTCCCCCACTCTCCCTCTCCCGATCCAGATCGGATCGAGCACGACCCCGCCGCCTCGTCAACGCCGCCGCCAGGAGCCCTCTCCACCGGCCTGCCTCCTCCTCGTCGACGCCGCCCGCCGTCCCCAGCGCCCGTGGACGACCCCGCCGTTGCTGCTCGCTAACCCCCCACGCCAGCTCGACGCCGTCGCCGCCCGGACTCCTCCCGCTCCATCGTGTCGTCCCCGTCGGCCTCCCCGAACCTCCCCGCGCCCACTGCCCAGACCCCAAGACCAGTGGTGAGGCCCCTTCTCCTTTCTTCCCCGCATCGTTGCGCCCTCTGCTTCCCCCTGCTGCGTGCGACGGCTGCGATCACAAGACGCTGGGCGCCAGCGTGGCCACGCCCGAGTGCTCTCGACGCTGGTTGCCGCGGATCCTCCTCGCCTGAGCTCCCGCCCACCCGAGACGCCGCCCGCCACGGATGCCGCCGCCACCGCCCGCTCCTGCCGTGGCCCTCCCGTCCCCTCTCGCTGGTGCTTGCCTCGCCGGTGCAGCGCTGTCGCGCCGGCCCAAGGCCACTGTGGCCTCACCCGCCCGGCGTGCCTCTCGCCACCTCTCAGACGCCCAGCGCCTCGTGCTCCGTCGTCGTTGGTCACCACGCCTCCCGTGCCGCCGCACATCCTCCGCCTGCGTTCACGCCGTCCCTCCGCCGCCTCCCTTGGCATGGTTGCTGGCGGCGTGGCGCAAGGCGCCCTCGGGTTGCGCCGCACCTCGCACACGGCGCCTGTGCCAGGCGAGCTGCCGCCAAGCGCACCAAGACCAAAGCTCACGTTATGCCCCTGGGCCAATGATAGTGGGGCCCACGCCCTTAACGTTTTATTAAAAAGAATTTAAATATATATATATATATATATAAAGATAAAAATAAACAAATAGATAATAATAATTAAATTAATTAATTAATTAACGAATTAATTAAGTTAATTAATCACAATTAGATTAACCTAATTAATCGTTAGTTAATTAATCAAACAATGATAGTGGGGCCCACCCACCTAATTAATTATGATTAGTTTAATTAATCATTAATTAAAATGTGTCACTAACCAGTGGGACCCATCTTGGTCAGTTGACTACCAACTCGTTGGATCGCCGACGTCGACATGACATCATCTTGATGTCATAAATCTAATTTCAAATTTATTTAAATAATTAATTAAATTCTGAAATTAATAAAATCTTTAGAAAATCATAACTTTTAATCCGTAACTTCGGATTAAATTATTTTCAACATGAAAGCTGCTCGAGCAACGAGGACGATTCGGATACGCAATCCGTTCGTCCGCCACACCCCCTAACCTATCGAACTCGCAACTTTCCTCCTCGGCTCCTCTCGAACGCTAAACACCGAATACTTTCCGGATGCTTCCTTCACCGGTATCACCTCATACGCGTTAGGGCACCCTAGCATAGTTACTTGTCATGTCATGCATCGATATGCATCTGTTTGCATGGTATTCATTGTTTCTTCCCCTCTTCTCTCGGTAGACTACGAGACCGGCGCCGCCGCCTGATTCGACTACGGAGGTTGACGACCCTCTCTCTTGCCAGAGCAACCAGCAAGCCCCCTTGATCACCAGATATCGCCTATTCTACTCTATCTTGCTTGCATTAGAGTAGTGTAGCATGTCTTGCTTTCCGTTATACCTATCCTGATGCATAGCCTGTCCTTGCTACTACTGTTGTTACCTTTACCTGCAATCCTACATGCTTAGTATAGGATGCTAGTATTTCCATCTGTGGCCCTACATTCTTGTCCGTCTGCTGTGCTATACTATCGGGTCGTGATCACTCGGGAGGTGATCACGGGTATATACTATATACTTTATACATGATACATGTGGTGACTAAAGTCGGGTCGGCTTGTGGAGCACCCGCGAGTGGATCTTTGAGGCGGAGCGACAGGACAGGTTGAGACCGCCTAGGAGAGAGGTGGGCCTGGCCCTGTTCGGCGTTCGCGGATACTTAACACGCTTAACGAGTTCTTGGTATTTGATCTGAGTCTGGCCATTTGGTCTCTACGCACTCACCAACTACGTGGGAAAGATATGGGCACTCGACGTCGTGGTATCAACCGAAGCACTTCATGACGTCAGCAACTGAGCGGCGCGCGCCGGATTGGAACGTAAGCCTGCTCTTGTATTAAGGGGGCTAGTCTGCTTCCGGCAGCGACGCATAGCGTGCGGTGTCTGCGAAGGGCGATGGGCCCGCACCCGTGGCGCTTAGGGTTTAGACCGGCCGGCTGGCCTCTCTGTTGTGCCTAGGTGGGGCTGCGACGTGTTGATCTTCAGCGGCGGGCATGACCCGTAAAAGTGTGTCCGCCAAATGGGATCAAGTGTGTTGGGTTATGTGGTGCACCCTGCAGAGAAGTTAATCTATTGAATAGCCGTGATCTTGATGCAGGGGCGACTTGGAGTTGTACCTTGACCTTATGACTACTAGAACCGGATACTTAATAAAACACACCCTTCCAAGTGCGAGATACAACCGGTGGTCGCTCTCTCTCGTGGTTACGAGGAGGGATCGCGGGTAGGATTATTGCTATGTGATGCTACTTGAGGACTTCATCTACTCTCACTACATCTTTGCAAGGCGGAGGCTGCCGAGGCGTAGTCTTGACGTGATTAGCTATCCCCTCTTATCTTGGCATTCTGATTCGGTCCTCGATATGGCCCTTTACACATATATCCATGCATATGTAGTGTAGCTCCTTGCTTAAGTAGTACTTTGGATGAGTACTCACGGTTGCCTTGTTCCCCCTTTCCCCCTTTCTTTACCCGATTGCTGCAACCAGCCGATGGAGCCCAGGATCCAGACGCCACTGTCGATGATGACTACTACTCCGGAGGTGCCTACTACTACGTGCAGCCCGCGGACAACGACCAGGAGTAGTTAGGAGGATCCCAGGCAGGAGGCCTGCGCCTCTTTCGATCTGTATCTCAGTTTGTGCTAGCCATCTTATGGCAACTTGTTTAACTTATGTATGTACCCAGATATTGTTGCTTCCGCTGACTCGTCTGTGATCGAGCACTTGTATTCGAGCCCTCGAGGCCCCTGGCTTGTATTATGATGCTTGTATGACTTATTTATGTTTTAGAGTTGTGTTGTGATATCTTCCTGTGAGTCCCTGATCTTGATCGTACACATTTGCGTGCATGATTAGTGTACGGTTGAATCGAAGCGCCACACCGCCGGGCTTTATAAACCGCCGCCGGGGCCCCGAGCCAGCCCACCAGCCCACAATACCGCTGCGCCCCAAACCCTAGCGCCGCCACGCCTCGTTCAGCGCCACCGCCGCCCGCGTCGTGCCTCGCCGCACCGCCGCCGCCCGCCTTGCTTCGCCGAAGCCGCCCCTCCGCCTCGCAGACCCGCCGCCGAGGTAGCCGCCATCGCCGACGGTTTTCCTTAGAAAACCGCCCGATTTTTTTTTATTTAACGGCGGTTTATTTTTTTCAAGTTTCGTTTTTTTATAGATCGGTTTTTTTTTGGTTTATTTATTTAGTGAGTGTTCGCTCGTTCGTCCGTTTTAACGAACGCGTTCATCGTTTAGATCCAGATAACGAACGTTCGTTTGTTAATCTGTTCGTCATTTTTCTTTTTCTCGGATTTTCCGCTATTATTTCTGATCGCGATTTCTGATCCGATTTTCGTTTTAGTATAACTTTTCGCTCGTTTATCGGAATCAGGCGATTCAAGAGCCTGGAGTTTCGTCTCGAAACCCCCTTTCCGTTTAACCAACTTAAACAAGTTTTTGCTTCTGTAAAATTTGACTTAAGTCCAGATTAGTAAAACGAAGTTGTTTTCTTTTGCTGTTTGACTTTCGTTGCTTCGTTTGATTTGAGTCTTTTAGCAAACCGGAGTTCTTAAGTTGAACTTTCTGGTTAGATCTCTTATTTGAGTTTTACCTGTGCATTAGATGAGTACTTATTTTATGCTTATTTGTTTGTTTGCGATAGAGTACCCGGAGTGCGCCGCCTGTTACTTCGAATCTCTAGGTTTCGCGGATCATCAGCAAGGCAAGTAACACTTTGATCATACCTTTCTACTGCCCAGTTTTTATTGCATTAGATCAATCCTCAAACATTGCATGATTAGGATCTAATTAAATTGTGGGATGGTAAGTAGATGAGGTAGTACCTATTACCCGTTTACTATTAAACCTTTGGGAGTTACTTCTCGCTTGCTTCTTATGCCATGCTATGCTAGTAGACGTGGATTGGGTGAGTGATATCCATGATGATGTGAGATTGCTAATAAATGGTTTATCTAAGGTGGCAACTTAAACACACATCTGGGTGGATTGAGGTACCAGGTATTCCAGATTGCCTGTTTCTTTTGGACCGCCACCCAGGCTAAAAGGGATCATGAGACTATTCATACTAGAAACTTCTGTGTGCACCCACAAGCTACTATGGGCTCTAGCATAGTTGACTAAGTCGTGCGAACTCTTACAGTGGTAGACTAGCTGATGTAGGGGATGTAGGTTGGTATGGTCTACCCAATCGTAAGGTGCTAGCGCTTCTGAAAGACTATGTCTCGGTCATCCGTTTCTCAAACACCATGTAGTGCGAGAAATCCAATGGAGGAGATCGAGTCTTGTGGGGAAAAGTGCGCAAACCTCTGCAGAGTGTACAAACTAATCATGGTTAGCCGTGTCCCCGGTTATGGACGTTTTGAGTATCTAGTACTTGGATTATCATGTGAATCTCATCATGTTACTTTAATTAATTTTGTTGGGTTTTAATGATGATGCTTAATTGGGATTGAGGATGCTGTCAACCATTCTCAATGTTTAACAACCACCATGATAGTTAAATAAAATGTATTCCTTTGCAGTAGGGAAAAATTGCCTTTACGCAAACTGTAACCATAGAGCTTTCCACCAGCCATATATGCATGTAGTATAGCTTATTCTTTCATTACTCTCTATGTGTTACATTGCAAGATATTCCATGTCTTGACCGTTTCGGGCTGCAACGCTTCATGTTGCGAGATTTTTAGAACGACAAGTAAGGTGCCTTTAGGTCGTGGTTCTATACTTAGTGATGCCGTTGGAGTTGATGGACTCGCTTATCTTCCAAGCCTTCCGCTGTTATCGTTTTTAGATGGCCTTAAGCCATTTTTATTGTAATAAGTTCTCTCTTGAGACATTCTATGTAATAAGTGTGTGATTGCTACTCTGTTATAAATCCTTCAAGTACTATGTGGTGTCAGCATTACTGATCCAGGAATGACACCTGAGCACAAAGATCAGACTGTTTGAGTTCTGGTCGCTACAAGATGGTATCAGAGCACACGCTGACTGTAGGACACGACCACTAAGCTAAAGCCCTAGATCACTACTCTCTTCTCATTTCTGACTCCTCATCTTTTCTACTCTTTTAGGATGACGGAAGCGAGGATCAAGTTCACGCAGCCGGATGAAGATACACCCTTTGGACGACACGAAGGAAGTCACTAAGTACTGAACATCGGAATACCAAGC
>JAHIAM010006880.1:0-52470 GCA_021605205.1 Aegilops longissima
TCTACCGAGATCGAGATGCTAAACCTAGAAGCTAGCCTATGGTATGATTGTTGTTAGTCCTCTGGGACTAAAACCCTCCGTTTATATAGACACGGAGAGGGCTAGGGTTACAGTCGGTTACAATGGGAGGAGATCTACATATCCATATCGCCAAGCTTGCCTTCCACGCCAAGGAAAGTCCCATCGGACACGGGGCGAAGTCTTCAATCTTGTATCTTCATAGTCCGGAGTTGGCCAAAGGTTATAGTCAGGCTGTCGGACACCCCTAATCGAGGACTCCTCGGTAGCCCTGAACCGGGCTTCAATGGCAGCGAGTCCGTGCATGATTGTCTTGACATTGCAAGGCGGGTTCCTCCTCTGAATACTTCATAGAAGATTTTGAACACAAGGATAGTGTCGGCTCTGCAAAATAAGTTCCACATACCACCGTAGAGAAATAATATTTACACAAATCCAACTTCTTGGCGTATTCAGCTGATGTGACATCACATCACGGCCAAGCCTTTATTGAATCGTTTTCTGTCCCACCTCGGGCATAGCGAGGCGGTTTCCTTACGCGTCTTGTCGAGCGGAATCGTGTCCCCTTATTCAGGATTCTCATCAATATGGGCGTGGTTAACCCAATCGTGCCCGTTGGTATGTCTCCTCAATCGGCGAGTCCCCAAGCGGTCCGGGGAGGGCTCTTGGTATTCAACCTCTTTATAAAGAGACCAAGGCTCTACTCCTTTCTTTCAATCTCAATCGAATCCGCCTCTCACCTCGAGTTCCAACACCCAAAGCTCCCGATTGAGCGCTGGACCTTGATGATGTCCTGCTCCGACCTTCAAGGCGGTGGATGCCTTCCTCCGTTACGGAAGAAGGCGTGCTAAAGCTAAGAGATGCGGTATCTAACGGCGAAATCCGCATAGGCTGCCAGCTCAAGGCAGGTTATTCCACTCCCAAGCTTGGCGAGGCGTGGTGTTCGCGTCCCATTTCCTTTGGGGCTAGGCTTCCAGCGGACCCCTTCGTGAGAGGGCTCTGTTTTATTATGGGCTAGGAATTTCACGACTTGGCTCAGGTCCATCCTCCACATCTCATCGTTCATTGTCGTGATCGAAGCCTTCCTCCGTATTACTCCTCACTTGGTTGTGGCTTAAGACCTTCAAAGTAGGCGGAAGATGATCGAGGCGCACGTGGAGTCTTGGAGGTCTTTTATAAGCAAGAATCTTGGCGCTCCATGGCCGGGCTCTTTTCAAGAGGAGTTCAGCTTATAGCGAGTGGTTTTATATCACAGCTCGGGGGCACCAAGTGGGTGGCACCACCTGCCTTTCACTCGGGTCCCCACCACGGCTAGCGTCATGGGTCATTAAAGGGTTTAACTAGAGTGCGTCAAGGGCGTGCCCTTGTTGCAGAGCACTTTCGAGATCTCCTAGAAAGAGACATCAATCTGGTCGTAGTGGCCGAGTCATGTTGATTCGCCGCACCCTGCCACAAGCGTCGCCCCCTCCGCTTTGTGGGAGTTTAATCCGGAGGACCACGAGCCCTCCAACATTTCTGGTAGCGCGCCATGGAGATGTACAAATTGTTCTTGGATCACAAGCAATGTCAGGACTCGACCGAGGACAGGTCTGAGCTGCAATGTCGGATACTCAAGTAAGTAGCCTGTGCGGACACGCTATCCAGTATATTTATCATAAAATTGCCCTTAAAGAGATGTCCCTTAAGCGGAGTGGATGGCGAAAGCAAAAGCTAATCAGGTGTCGGCCCCCCTCCACGAGACCACGCTGGATCCGTGTTAACCAGGATCTTTGGAGGTTGCGCCTTTGGAAGAAGCGAAGGGGAACAAGGCTACCGCATCCCGAAGGAGGCTGTTAGGAAAGGAGGAATCGAAATTCCTCTATCCGGGAAGAAGGACCGCCTCTGAGACAGGAGACCATGTCTCAAAGCGGAAGAAATCTTCGTCGAGAGGTCACTGCAGGGGATGCCTCGGTTGCCTTGTGCACCAAGGGATCAGCCCTCCACCGAGCCGTAAGTAGAGAGGGAGTTTTAAAATGAGAGACATCCTGTTCTATTTACGAGGAAGATAGCGAAATTTTACCTTGTAGTTGGATCTCAGCCCTTCTCGTGAGCTCATCTTGAGGATCTTGTCGGAGATGATGGAGGCGGAATGCCTCCCCTGCCGTACCGCCTTGCGGCGGCGACCTGAGTGTAATAAATCGCGGAGGTTTCTCCAAATCGGTAGGGCGGAAGGCTGTTGTATGGCCCCCAAAGCCCTCAGTGTCGGCCTTGGAAAAAGGCCATCGAGGCGAGTCGGCACCGTCCGGTGTGCGTCGGAGGATGAAGGATCTGCTCGAGGCGTCTATCTCGAGAAGAACACCGTGCGTTGATGGAGTGCGGTGATTGAAAGGATTTCATCCAGCGGAGGCGGGTTATCTGAGCCGTCGGGAGTTCTTGACGGAGTTTTGAGTGCGAAATGATGTACCTTTTGACAGTTCGCATATATAAGATCGCCTGTGTGAATAGTAGCCCCTAAGACTCGTGCATTG
Source organism: Aegilops longissima (assembly GCA_021605205.1). Taxonomy (NCBI): domain Eukaryota; kingdom Viridiplantae; phylum Streptophyta; class Magnoliopsida; order Poales; family Poaceae; genus Aegilops; species Aegilops longissima. The sequence goes on from JAHIAM010006880.1 coordinate 2,526, forward strand.
TCAAAAATTACGGTAGCGCGGGATCATAATCGGTATAATATGTTGCCCTTCCTATGTAGGTGGCGAAGTGTCGGTGGCTAGCGGACTGATGGATTGTCGAGCTAAAGCGGCAACAGCGTGGCGGATCGCGACATCGGCTTGTCAACAAAGCGGCAGCGAGCACAAGGTATATAATTTCTCCGAAGACACGGTAAGAGGGCTTGATGCCGTATCTTACAACATGTGTGCTTGATGCAGATGGTGCGCTGCCTTGGAGAACCTTGGCGGAACTTGCCCGAGCCAAGGAAGCAGGCCAGAAAAAGTGATGTGGCTGCCTTAAAAGGGCTAAAGAGCTGAAAGCCGAACAGGCTGATCCTGCCGAATCAAAAGTAAATTGCGAGATGGCTGTGAAGTTGAAGAATCTTGCCGACGGCTGCAAGCTTCTGAAAAAATAAGATGGGGCGAACGGAAGGACACGGAGAAGGCCACTACGAGGCCAGGATGCTGCTCTGCGATGAGAGCTATGAAGGAGGAGCTCGTCGGGGGAGATATCGCGTGGAAAGCCCTTTATGCTTTGCGGATGAAGTTCGGGATCCTAAATATGCTCCGTTGGACGGTAGTGGAGTGTGGCGGACACTTATCTGGACTTGGCGGTGCAGTGAGGCCTTGAACACTTCCAGAGATCAAAGGATCACGAAGTGGAAAAGCTTTTGGTCGCGTTCCACAATCGGGCGCCCACTTCCATTAGCGTCGTTTGTCGCATGGGAGGAGATGAATAGGTTATCCGGACTCGTCATGAAGTATGTCGTGAGTCATCGTGGCGGAAAGGCCGAGCGAAGAAGTTATTTTAGCTTGGTGCAGCGGTTCCTTAGTGCGGTGCGCATATCAATGCAATGAAGATGTCGGCGTCGTAGAGGTGCGGATGGCTCTTGCCCATGTCAAGACATCTTTGAGGCGGAGATGAAGGCAATCGCTATTGCATCCCAACATTTGGACGGGGCGAGTACCGTCGAGCACTATTTTCGGGGATTCTGCGGTATTTCGTTTAATAGAGCCTTGATGCTCGAAGGATATTATGTTGAATAACATGTATTGATTGTAAAACAATGTTTTGAGGAATATAAAAGCTTTTTATACTTGTGCCTTCAAAATTAAAATACCTCCTGTGCGGTAGTTAATGTATATGTATATATAACTTTGAAAGATGGCAGATCTTGACTATTACCTCATATAATGTGACTTGTTAAGACGCATTTTCTACTTGATCAACGTCTTGGTCCTATTAAGGAGGTGATAGCGCGGTGAACTAGGCAAGCTGGACTATAATGCTTTATCACTTTCACTTAGCCATAGGAGTTTGGTGTTGGGGCTACTATATAGCCCCTAGGGCACCGCACTCACCTGAATTGGTAGGCGTGTGTGCTGGCAGGCGAGACCCTTCGTTAATCTTGGAGGAATCCTAAAAGATTCGGCGGGTCATCAGTGGTTGACGAGTCCCGCTATATCATAGCGATCGATTTTAGCTTTCTCTCTTGAGGGTGCTCCGCTGGCGGCGACCGGGAACTGTCGCAGATAGATTCTCTGGTGCCGCCTTAGCGATAAGTGGCGAGCGTAAGGCAGCAAACCACGAGGCAGGAAAAACCCAACATTTGACCAAAGACATGATTGAAGCTGATGCATATAAAGGCCAAACTCGCGGCCTTGAACACTCCCTAAGGTATTAGGTCTTTTTGAAAGCGGGCTGAACAAGCCCTTGGTAATAAGCCCACAGTGTCGAGATGCGATGCAAAATTACGGCGTGGCCACATGCCAAGGCGCCAGCCTCCTCCTCGGTTATACCAAGAAACCGAGGATGTGTATCAACAAGAGGCAGTGAAAAAAGTTTCGAGGGTCTTAATCTAAAAAGAATCCTTGGAGCGGTCCCCTCTGCGTACTGCTCCTGTGTCTCCGTTGTGCAGTATCACGGGCGGGTGTAGCAGTGTTCATACAGTAAAGGAGAGAACTTAGTTGAAAGATATCGTGTGAAAATGTATGTTATATTAAATAAACAAAGTATAATTCAAAAAATGGGTAAAATTGAGCTTTATTGTCTCTTGTTGTACATCATCGTACGGGCCTTATGCGGGGGTATACGGCTAGTAAGCCCTTATATGTTTCATGGGACTCGTCTAGCCATATAAAATCTGAGCGACCTGTTTAGGTGCTTTGATTAGTGAAGCGGTTTCTTTGTGTGGCTATCAAAGGCGGCCGCTGAGTCTTCAGCGCTCGAGGAACACTCGATATTTCCCTTTAATGAGATGATGCCTCGCGGACCGGGCATTTTAAGCGTAAGAGAGATGCATAATGCGGTATTGCGTTAAAAGCGGCAAGCTTAGCATCGATAGTCTTGATAGCTACTTGTAAATGGGGCGATGTGGAAGGTTAGCTTTTGGCAGTGGAAGTTGTCGGGGGCGAACATAACTTCTAGCAGGAAGAACCCATACAATGGGCATCCGGGCTGGCGTTACCCTTGAAAGGAAGTGTTGCTATGGCGATTTTTTGTTGGGTTTATCCCCATTTTGCGGATTGTGTCTGATATAGCGAGTTTAGACCACTACCGCCGTCCATTAGGACTTGTGTAAAGTGGATTCCGTCAATTATGGGATCTAATATCAAGGCAGTCAGCACTGCGTTACAGGATACTTCTAGAGTAATCCTGATGGTGAAGGTGATTGGTTTTAACAACCCGATGGCGGGACTCCTCTGGGATAGGCCGTATGGCGCGTATCTCTATAAGGCGCCACTCTGTTTTCCCTTTGTCACGTGAAGTGAGTTTCTGTTTTGACTTCTTGTGGGAAATTCTTTTGTTTTCGGTGCTCTGCTTGTGGGGTTCGTCATCGTCCTCGCTTGGCGTGTCGAGCCCCTTGTGTCAGCGTTGAGTTTGCGGATTGCTTGAAGACCCAACAATCTCTATGGGTATGGTTTTGCAGGCTTCCCGAGTACTATGGATTTGGCATATCTTGTCCAAGATTTTGTTTAGGTTAGATAGCTCGTCCACTGTATATCCTTGAGGGCAGCTTTTTCGATTCTGCCGAAGGCTTTTGAGATCCGGCGTTGGTATCGTGCTCGTCGGACTGTTTCCCTTGGTCGGCGCTGGTCCTTGCTGCGTCGCGGTTTCCCGTTTCCATCCCTAACCCGGATGAACTTGGGTCGCTGGTCGCGCATCTTGCCAACCAGCTATCCTCTCCATAAGGGGTCATGAGGAGCTTGTTAATGCGGCCATTGTTCTTGCTTTTCTTGGCGAAGGTGTCTGGCGAGCCATTCGTCTCGACAGCTGTGTTTGAAAGCTGCTAAGGCTTGGCGTTAGGACGATCGACTATCTGGTTCTTTTAGTAAGAAATCTGTTCGAGTTTTAGGGCTGACTCTCCGAGTTGTTGTTGAGTTATATGACTTATAAATGCGCATCCGGAGGTGGGACATAGGTCCCTTGAAAATTTGCTGAAAAGCATCCTCGAGCTCTTCAACTTCCAATGGTGTTTCGGGAAGGCTTTTAAGCCAATCTTGGCTGGCCCTTTGAGCTTGTGGGGTATGTATTTTATGGCGTGGAGGTCGTCTCTTCTGGCCATGTGTATGTGGAGGATATAATCCTCAATCCAGACTCCAGGGTCTATTGTTCCGTCGTATGCCTCTGTGTTTACGGGCTTGAATCCCGCTGGAAATTCATGGTCTAGCACCTCATCGGTGAAACATAGGGGTGTCTCGGCACCCCTATGCCTTGGGTGTGCCGTGTTGTTCGGATATTTGTTGTGTTGCATTTCTTTCTAGAGCTTGCTTTCTTGGCCCGTAGATAGATCTGGTGGGCCATATTTGTAATCTGAATCCTTGGGTGGATCGCGTCGTTGGCTTGGTCTTGGCGCCATTGCCGCTCTATGTTGGCCATGGGGTTGTTTATCCGAGGGTGGCTTCCTTATTTTTTGATTCTTGGGGCTCTAAGGCCTCCTCATCAAATTCCGCGATAATTTAAGCGGATAGCTCTTTGTGTGTGGCGGCTGTCGCGTATTTGTCTGTGGTGTTGAGTACTTTGCTCCATCTAATTCTGAGTGCATCTTCTTCTGTTTGAGCTTCCCACCTTTTCGGCTCTGTGCTTGATGGCGGCGAGCCTTTGTTGGAGGTTCTTCTGTTCCAGCAACTTGTCCGTGGTCGTCGGAATTTATTATCTTCGTCGGGGCGGGTTGTTCGGTTGTTTATCCAAGTTGCCTTGTTAGAGACGGTTGCTTGATGGCATGTTAAATCGAAATCCGCCCGGTTAATACGCTATTCTCGTGGCTGGAGTGCACCCATGGCTGCTATCTCTGTCGAGGTGGGGTTTGGGGTGGGCTTACACCGCCGCTTTGGCCCTTTTCAAGGAGCGATCCCTCGTTCGTCCCTTTGTTCCTAAATAAATGCGTTTCTTTTAGGTGTGTCCACCATGTATACATCGTGAGATGAGGTGGTTGTCGATGCCCTATAGGCCTTTGGTTCTATTGTCTCCTACATCATACGTCCATACCGTCGATGTCTTGGTCAAAGTCCAGCATGTCGGTTAAATGCATGACGGCGGCTCTGAAGTGGAGTGGGTGGGTAGGCGTCGAATTTCTAACGTCGTCCGCATCCCAATCTGCGGTCAGTAATCCGGCCGAGACTCTCTGACAAAGAGAGGCGGCCCGGTGTCACGGACTAGGGGTACTCACCATGTCATCTCCCGATCGAGTTGGATTGGGCGAGGACCCCCCATGGTAAAATATACTCATGGGCTGAGTCCGGACGGTTGCGCATACAAGGAAGATTCCACAAGACTTGGCTATCAAGACAAGGACTCCTCCCCACCGGCGTGTTCGGCTAGGACTCTTGTTATCCTAGGCCTCACGGTGCATTATATAAGCTGGGGCCGGGCTAGTCGATGAACATGTACAACAAACAATCATACCATAGGCTAGCTTCTAGGGTTTAGCCTCTCTGATCTACGTGGTAGATCTCTTGTTGTACTACCCATATCAAAAATATTAATCAAGGGAGGTAGGGTTTTACCTCCATCGAGAGGGCGAACACGAGTAAAACTTATCGTATCCCTTGTCTCCTGTTACCATCCACCTAGGCGCACAGATTCGGGACCCCCTACCCGAGATCCGCAGGTTTTACACCGACATTGGTGCTTTCATTGAGAGTTCCATTGTGTGTTGACAAAAGGTCGATGGCTCGCTGCAGATCAAGCTGTGACTTAGCATCTTTGTCACCAGCTCAGCTCATTCACCTTGGTTCGACCAAGGGTTGCGCCCTACCTCCGATCGTCATGTTGGGATGAGGGCCTTCATCAACATCAACTCCGATCTCTATCAAGATCATGGAGGAATCATCCGAGGAGCCAGGGGCTCAGCGTCGACATTGCCCTCGGGCGGCCGTACTATTTTTACGGACAGCGGACTTGTGTCGCCGCCACCGCCTCCTCGAGTGTCGTTTTAACGGTGCGCCGGTGGAATTGTGCGGAATTGAGTCTAAAAACAACCCTGGAAAATTTCGTCGAGTTCCGATGGAGAATCTCCTGCAATCTCCGGTATACGAACGCATTGAATCTGGACCGAGAATCCGGACGATTTTAGGGGCGTGGTGTCAGATTCTAGCTCGGACTTCCTTTGGAAGATCAAGCCGTTGATCGGCTGCTTGAATTCCTATATCTACCACCACTCAAAATTTCAGCTCGATCCGACCGTCCAAACTCGGGAACCTTCCGATTAGTGCATCATTTTTTGGATCTGTTTTCGCGCAGCGAATCCGACCGGAGTCGAGTTCTTTTTTTATGAGCAGGATTTGGACATCCTTTTTGAAGGAAGTTTTGTATGGGGTATTGTGTTTTGTTCGAACACATCCCACTAACTTTAAAATCTTTTGAACATGATCTTCAATATCATGCTGGTGTCAAACCAGTCGGCAATAGCTCCACGGTTGCCGACCTGCGCTAGACATATGTCGTCCACTTTGTTGAGCGAGCTCAACTTCTTGGATCATCATCTCGGCAAGCCGAACAAGAGTCCGACATCGCGAAGGATAAACCATCACCAACATCGCGCCCACGGCTTACACGGGCGGGCATACCGGCATCGCGCTTACCGGTCGCTTCATCAAGCGGCATCGACCCGTCGTCACGCACGCATCGGCGGGGCGCACTATTGCTTCTTCAAGCTGGTTTCCATCACGCCCGACCTGCGCCGACATCTCGGCTGGACCGGGGCTCCGCCATCTCTTCGTCAACCTACTCGGACGCTTGGCGTCACTAACCGACCAGCTCCGTCCGTTAGGCTGGACCGAGGGCTTTGCCTCGGCAAGCCAACTTTGCGGCATTGCCATGCCGTCGTTTTATCGCTCATCGAGCAATGGGTCGCGCGGATCGAGTCCCAATTTTGGGAATCACCTTCCTTGGATTGCTACAACAAATAAACCAGGTGCTATTAATCCCGATATTTTTGCTTGTTTGGGTTCATTTTTCCCAAGGAATATTACTACTGGTTTGTCCATCATATGTACCATTGGTCTATCAAATGGTGGCGCGTGCCGTGATCGCATGGTGGTTCGGTCGGTTTCCGTACATAATCCGTGACGCGCATCCGAACTTCGGACCGACACAGTAATTCAGGCTTTGCCACGCCTTTACCGCATCACCCGATGCCCCTGCATCGACATTGACTTCGGCGCAGGCCATATTTATTTATTACTCACTCACTTTGCATAAATTATTTGTTATACAACGATTTTTAATTATCATTATTACTATTATCTCCGGTTTGCACCATTTTTTTTGTGCGGAAAATGATCCGGGGACTTGGCGTCACTACGCCCGTCTTGCATTGACCGTGCTATGTCACCACTTGCCGTGTCGAGCTCTCCGCTCCGCCACCTCGGGACCAGCTTGGGGGATGGAACCTTGTCCCTTATCAAGCTCGGACCATGTCATCAATACCAAACACATTAACCAGCTAAGTCGCTTTCATGCTCAAAGCTTTAATTTCTAACTTGTGTTAGGATTCGACCAAGCATTATACTTTTTGGAAAAATGTTGCTTGTAAAAAATTTCTTGTCCACACTTTGCTTATGGCGCTACAAATTCAAATACCCGTTTACTTGGGGCTCCCTTCTTGAAGCTTTTCCTCTTGCATATGATTATACTTATGCGGCTTTGTTCCTTGTTTGTGTATTATACCACAATATACACCATATTGACCTAAGTGATTTGCAAGCTGGGTTGCCTTGCTCCATGTTTACCCTCGTTCCCGATTGTTCGCTAGGGAGTAAAGGAGCACCTCTGCGATTATCACGATCGGGTCATCGAGCGGACCTCGGTGGGTGAAGCCCGAAAGCTAAGCGCTCTTACTATTTTCAATAATGGTACACACAGTGGAACTCATGAGTACAAAAAATCTATTGCACAAGTCTCATAATAACAATGAGCACCGAAGAAAGGTATCGATTGGGGATACTATTTTCTTCGAAGATGCTTCTTACACCGCGATAATATAGCATAAGTTCCTGCGCGCTTTATGCATTACTGACCTTATGGCCTGATTGCTGGTTATTGGAAACACCGTCGATATTCTTGACGAGATGGAGTATAACACTTTTAGGTCCTTGACCAGAAGAGAAAGCTTGACGATCGGTTAAGGCAGCGTTTAAAGTTCGGTTGAACATAGATATGATATAAATGCTTAGGTACATGCAATCATTCTTTTACCCAAGTCACTTGGGGCTCTTAAATTATATGAGCCGTTTTATGATAAGTGTTCTTCTTCTTAGTCGTTGCAAAGTTTATTATTATCTATCACTCCTTTTTTTCGACACGAGCATGTGGTCACAGCAGAGAGCCTAATTTCTCTCTCGAGCGCTAGAGTTTAGTTTGCTAAGCTGGCCTAATGAAGTACTACCGCCCTCGGGATAGGAGGTTGAAGCCGTGGGCTGACCCACTTGAAGTCTTGAGATAGGATGTATCATGTTCAAAGCACGAAGTGCACTTCTTTTGCTAAGGCCAATTTTGAATTGGCACGAACACTTGATCTCGTTCGGATCAAGTTTTCTTGGCGTTTTTGGTTTTCAAGCTTATGGCACTTTTTAAACTATTTGTGTGTTTTCAGCACAAGTCTCATGATGCAAAACGCGGACACCTTTAGAGATTCGGCAAAAACATTCTCAGATATTGCTATATATGCATCGGTTTGGTGTGTCTTGATTCAATAGTTGGGTTGCCTGCTCTGCGCTTGCCTCCTACGTTCCGCTTTGTTCGGCTAGGTGTGCAAAGGAGAACCCCTGCGATTGTGCTTCCAGCTCACATGGTTAAGCACCTCGGTGGAGAAAGCTGAAAACTATTTGTCACAATAAGCGTAAATTGGTCAGCGATCCGATGGCGGTGTTAAGCGACGGGCCATTCATAACAATGGCGAAGTGTTTCACGGCTTGACCTCGATTGTCGCCGAACACTACGGGGCTAATGGCGGCCTCCCAAACTAAATCCTCGATATTTTGCTCTTACATTGGAGCTGAGGTTTCATGATCATGCTTAGCATGACAACCCAAAGAAAGGAACCGATAGCAGGACTATTTTCTTTCGAAGACATTTCTTCTGTTAAACAGTAATATAACATATCTCTCTGCGTACCGTTGTTTATAAAACTGTATGGCCAGATTGCCTTGTTTGTTGTAAATCTTTGCCCTCATAAAGGCTTTATAAAGTAGGACAAACACTCCTCGGCATTATCGCCGAGGAGGGAAGCCGATGGTCGGTCAACAAAGTTGTGTACAATGCGGATCCGAGCATTAATGACGTAAAGTACTTGGATACATAGAGTCATTACACATAATTTGTGATTTTACTATGGATATCAATCCTTAATTCGGCCACCCGTGCCCGCATTAAGGCTCGGGAAGGCCTCTTGGGCCGGACTTATTATTTACAAATATTAAAGGGCACATCGATCCCTGATCGGTGTTGCCACCCGACCGATGTCTCGGGGGTTCTTGCATTTACTGTCCAATGCGAGAAAATTTTAAGTGTCGATCTCCGAGGAGATTTTGATCCTAAGGTTGGTCGGCCGCACCCAACCTGAGTCTTGAGGATCGAAACGCCGCTTTTGTGTCCCAAAGTATTCTGCCGAGCTAGGACTTGATCCTCGAGACCGATTTTGCAAATCAACTTTGAGTCTCGCTGACCACGGGGATCAGCGGTCTTATGTCATCCTTCATGTGCATCTCGGGTTTTAGACCGATACCCACCTTGAGGACTCTTGGCTATGTATCTCGGCGGAGAGAATAAATTGCACCAATCAAAAATATTGGAGTGGAGGATGGACTCGGAGCCAAGTCGTGAAATTCCATCCCATAATAAAACCCTCGACAATGAGCGATGAGATGTGGAGGATGGACTCGGAGCCAAGTCGTGAAATTCCAGCCCATAATAAAAGCAGGCCCCCTCACGAAGGGGTCCGTTGGGAAGCCCTAGCCCCAGAAGGAAATGGAACGCTTGAACACCACGCTCTCGCCGAGGCTTGGGAGTAGGAATAACCTGCCCTTGAGTAGGCAGCCTATGTAGGATTTAGCGGTTAGATACTCAGCATCTCTTAGCTTTAGCACGTCTTCTTTAAATAACGGAGGAAGGCATCCACCGACCTTGAAGGTCGGAGCGGACATCATCGAAGGTCCGGGCGCTGAATCTGGAGCTTTGGGTGTTGGAACTTCGAGGTGAGAGCCGATTCGATTGAGATTGAAAGAAATGAGTAGAGCCTTGGTCTCTTTATAAAGAGGTTGAATACCAAGAGCCCTCCCCGTGACCGTTTGGGACTCGCGCCGATTGAGGAGACATACCAGCGGGCACGATTGGGTTCTACGCCCGTATTGATGTGAATCACGGAATAAGGGACACGATCTCGCTTGACAAGGCGTGCCAAGAAACCGCCTCGCTAAGTGCTGTTGAGGTGGGATAGTAAAAGCGATTGAATAAAGGCTTGGCGTGGTGTGATGTCATCGCTGCGAGAATCACGTCGGCAGTTGGATTTGTGTAAATTTTATTCTCTCACGATGGTATGTGGAACTTATTTTGCAGAGCGGACACTATCCTTGTGTTCAAAATCTTCTATGAAGTATTGGAGGAGGAACCCGCCTTGCAATGCAAAAGAAGACAATCTGCTTGCCGGACTCGTCGTCATTGAAGCCTGGTTCGAGAGACTCGAGGAGTCTGAATTAGGGGTGTCCGGATAGCGGACTATAACCTTTGGCGGACTCTGGACTATGAAGATACAAGATTGAAGACTTCGTCCGTGTCCGGATGGGACTTTCCTTATGCGTGGAAGGCAAGTTTGGCGATCACGGATATGTAGATCTCCTCCCATTGTAACCGACTGTGTAACCCTAGCCCTCTCCGGCGTCTATATAAACCGGAGGGTTTTAGTCCGTGGGGCGAACAACAATCATACCATAGGCTAGCTTCTAGGGTTTAGCCTCTACGATCTCGTGGTAGATCTACTCTTGTACTACCCATATCATCAATATTAATCAAGCGGGGAGTAGGTTTTACCTCCATCGAGAGGGCCCGAACCTGGGTAAAACATCGTGTCCCTTGTCTCCTGTTACCATCCGCCTAGGCCGCATTCGGGACCCCCTACCCGAGATCCGCGGTTTTGACACCGACAACTACCATCACGCTCTTCAATTCAAATGGCTGATAAACAAGAAAAGTAATTGAAAGTATAGACATTGTATGATAGACATGTGCAATGGATAGTGGGGAATAAAAGAGGGCATGAAATAATTCATATTTATGTTGTCTAACCAAACAGGATAGCATGACACAATTTCACATATATGATGGCTAACTAAACAGGATAGCATGACACAATTTCACATTATGATGGCTAACTAAAAAAAGATGGAAAGACATAGTTCAAAATATGAGACTATGTAAACAGGATGACATGACATAACTATATAATGTGTTTATTAAATAGGTTGGCATGCCATAATTCACATACATTCACGGATAGAATGCCATAATTCAAAATATGATGGCTTGTAACACTAAACAAGATGAGATGATATAACTATATGATGTCTTTATTAAATGGGTTGCCATGCCATAATTCAGATAGATGATGTGTATGTACTATGTAAACATGATGGCATGATATAATTCAAATATATGATTTATATTTTAAGCAAGTAAGCAGATGGCAATCCATATATGATGTAAAAACTAAGCAATGCAAGACAACATGCATGACATGGGTAATATAACCTCGCCAAGTTTGAGAATAGACCTCTGGGGAAATAGGACTGGTCATGGGTCTCAGAATCCTCCTCCGAGGAGCTCTCTGTAACCAGCAAGATGTCTGCTTCAAAGAGTAGCATTATGTACTGCTCTGAATACCTTGTTTTCACTCGAGATACTTCCATCACCGCTTTAAATGGCTTATGCACAGGAAGAGTAGTTGAATATACAAGCGTTGTCGACAAATGGAACACGTAATACAAAAAATGATAGCATGATATAATTCACATACATGATGATTGGCTAAACAGCATGGCATTGCATAATTCACATATATAATGCCTTTGCAACAAGATAGCATTGTATAATTCACATATATAATGTCTTGCAACAAGATGGCAATGCATAATTCACATATATGGTAATTAGACACTTTGAGCAGGTGGCATTCACAAAGCATGTCTAAACTAATCAAATGACATAGCAATGCGAGACACCATACGCGCGATATGAGCAACATAACCCCTGCCAAGTTAGAGCATACACCCTCGGGAATAGGACTGGTCATCGTCTCTGAATCCTCCTCTAAGGAGCTATCCGTAACCAGCGAGATATGCGCCGTCAGATAGCATAGTCTGCTCAAGACCTTGTTTTCACTCGAATTTGCCATCACCGTGTCAAATGGCTAATGCACGAAGAGCAAAGTTGAATGTACTAACATTGTTGACAAATGTAATATGTAACATAAAAAAAAGGATGGCCTGATATAATTTACATATAAGATGATCGCTAAGCAGGATGGCATTGCAAAATTCACATATATTATGCTGGCTAAACAAGATGGCGTTGCATAATTCACATAAGCGATGAATAAACTAAGCAGATGGCATTCACACAAAGGATGTCTAAACTAAGCGAGATGACATATTTGATGTATAAAGTAAGCAATGCAAGACACCATATGCATGATATAACCAACATCGGCATGCCAAGTTAGGCGAAGACCTCGGGGGTAAATAGGAGTTGTCTTCTCCTTACAATCCCCCTCGAATAGATATCTTCCTCTCGATTACAATCCGAAATGCGTGGAGGGGGGCTGCCTTTGCGCCTACCATGGAGCGGCGTCGCATGAAATTTTATTGCCACGCAAGGCTCGTCTCTTTTGCTCTACATGTTCAGTTCCATTGTTTACAATAATTGTCATGCATAGGAATAAAACATAGTGAGATTATGTAAGGAGTGCATGCAGAAATCAGAGTGATGGTAGCAACTTGTGGATAGACCCAAAACCAATAATAGCGAGGCGTGATAATGGCTTCGATTAAAAAATCTACGATAATGGCTTCTTCTTTGTTTGTTTCCCACCCAACATGAAACTCATAGTAGACACCGGAGATTAACCGGATAGTAGATAGATACTATTGATAGCGGCCCGATATGTACCGCACAACCATTTAAAAACTCAAGTTTGACCATTAGTTTGGGCTGACTCGAGTCTAATCGGTGAACGGGACGATAAAGTAGCATGTAATATTAAGCGATGCATAACGAAGCGGACACGAAAGAGTGCGACCTCTCTTGCGGACCGTGTAGTCCTCGAGGTCATCTGCTCGGTTGATGATGGTAATGCAGTTTTCATGGCTGCGGTAGCGGGGAAGAAGATCCGAGGCGGCGAAAAGACAGTCGAGGCCGGATCCTCGCTGTGCTGGACCCTTACGTCGTTGGAGCAGGCTGAGTTGGGGTGGACGATGAAGCAGCAGAAGCGGGACAAACCACGCAAGGTTTTCTTTGACAACTATCTGTAAGAGAAGTAATTATGTAAGTGCTCGCTTGAATTGGAGGATTCCAACAATGCGGATAGGAAATAGACAGGAATAGGATTGGAATGCACGTGCAAAACAGAGAATTTAAAACACATGATTTACTCCAACTGGGTGTTTGATTCACAACAATTGGAAGATCACGGGATGCAAAGAAGCATGGTGAGATTAAGTCAAACCACAAGAAAATGTATGGTTATAATGCTATTATGCTACTATCTCTTAGTCTTACGCTTCATGAATAGGAATTTGAAAAGGAGGACACGTGAAAATTAATTCCTAGTTTTTTCTTTCAAGGAGACACTAAAGGAACAAATCCGTGTGCTCAGTGGACAATATATATAACATGTAGAGTAAAAAAGAGATGCAACAAGTGTACAACCTCTTTGGTGAAGCCATGTCGATCTCAGCGTGATTGGGTTGGCGGTGAGGATGCTTCGCTGACTTTGCTGTCGGAGGAGGGAAGAAGATCTTTAGGCCCGGAGATGGAGCCCGAGGTATCTTTCCATTGTGATGGAGGGTTTAAATCGTTGGAGCAACTCCTGAGTTGTGCGACGCCGAGGCTGAAGGAGACAAGAGAGACAACCAACAACGTTAACCTGAGTGGAATTCTAATAGCATCTCCAATACATGACGTAAAATACATAACCACAAAGTGCTAGATGTAAAATACATCAGCCGCTCATCTCGAACTTAAGCGTCAAACTGAACTTAAGCGTCGAAACTGAACTTAAGCACGTCAAACTGAATTTTGTTGTCGAAGCTGAGGCGCACTAGCAAGGTGAGGCTACATGTCGGTCGACTGACTTTTCATCTCTGGTCACCGATTTTGCAGCCGTTGGATATGAAATCAAGGGCTGCGGTTCATCTTCAACCTCCACCCCCGAGCCGCCAGCCACCACCAAGCCAAACAGCAGCTCCCCCGCTTGCTGCGTCGGCGCGGTCACTTGCCCGCTTCAAAACACTCCCCACCGCTGGTCCGCCGCCGCCCGAGCCATCCCTCTAGGCCCCACATGCAGAGCTTTTTCTCCGCGATCCCCACGCCACCGCCCGCCAACGCCACCGCCATGGCGACCACCGCCCCATCTTGAACCCTAAGATAGATAGTGGGTACCTCTCCGTGAGCCCCCTCCACCGCAAGGCTGGTTCTTCCTTCACCCAGCGAGCCCCACCCACCCCTGAAATCGATCGACCCAAAAGTCGATTCAGTCGATCAAGTGTAGCTAAATCGAGCATCATCGCAAGCAAGAGCGAGAGCAAGCGTGGCAGTGAGCAAGAGCGGCCAGCAGGGGACCGAGAGCAAGAGCGAGCAACAGCGCGAAAGCGAGAGCTAAAGCAGCAGCATCTCCTATTGATGTGGGCGTCGCCGCCCGAGGAGCGACGCCGTGGAGGAAGTGGCGGCGCGACGCCGCGTGGATGGAGCCGCGCCGTGTCGGCTCGGGACCGAACGCCGCAGCACCGTGAGATCGAATCAAGAAGAAAATGCGCGATTAGTGTACAACCTCTTTGGTGGCGCCGATTAGGCCGCAGCTTCATCCGAGGAAGCGGTGATGATGATGCTCTTCGATTGGTGGTGTGAAGGCGGCGGTGTGGGAATGGAGGTGGCGCGAAGAGGAGGGGAACATCGGGGCAGCTCCTTGGAGGTGGAGGGCAGGGGTGGCTGAACGGCGGGACGATGAGATCGACGACGGATCCTCATCCGTCACGGTGGATGAGGGACGTCGAGGTGTTCTGTGGGCGGCGTCGTCGGAGAAGAGGCTCCGGCTGGGTGGCGGGACGGAGTAGGGTGTGGGAGTTTCATCGGGTTTTCGCTGGCCTCGTGTATGAATGGGTGGGCGGATGGGATGGCGGTGGGGAACCATGGCTTGGAGACAGCTTGTCCGAAAATGTGGGGTAAGTTAAAGTACCCCCACCGATTTGAGGCGGTTCTTTCGGTTCAGGGGTACCACGGCATTTCGCGTGTCGGGATTTCACGAGAGGTGGGAGTTTTCGCGCGCATTGTAATTTCGTAATAGCAAGGCGGCGGGTTGAGATGGAGGAGTTAGCCGAACACAACGAGACAAAGATATATCTTAAATATTTCGGGCTAACAAGGTGCGGGTTGAAATTTCGAGGACAAGCCTAACGTGTATTGTACCAAATCAATGCGCACTACAAATGTCATTCAAAACTTTGAAGTCATGTTATGTTCAATTAAAATATTCCGCCACGTGTATAATGCATGCAACCTACTACTCAAATGAGCGTTTAGTGCATTCCAAGCGTATATACTACCGTCAATATGAACTAAATTTGAATTCGTTTCTCTATTTGAATAAGATCTACAAGTAATGATTGTTGTGAAGTCAAAGCATTTGAATTCGTTTCTCTGTTTTAATAAGATCTACAATCATCATTATTGTCAAGTTAAACCATCGTTTGTGTATTATCTTCACAGCACACCACATGATTAGTCTCGAGTTACATATGAACTATGTGTACTATATGAACTCAAACTAGATTTTTTGAATCCACTTTATTTTGATTCCAAATCACATTACATTTCTAGCTCTAGCTAGATCTTCATAATCTAAACCATGTCTCATATGTATAATGTGTTTATCACATTATGTATGGTGCCCCACCCCCTACGCCTACAAGTATTTAGATGTGAATTGCAAACAGCACACATTACCACAAATTCAAATAAAATGTGAGAATGTTCGATATATAGTATTGTTTAGATTTTTGATATTTAGTTGTAAGCTACAAGCGCCACACATTATCACAAATTCAAATAAAATGTGAGATTGTTTGATGTATAGTATGGTTTAGATTGTTGGCATTTAGTTGTGAGTTGCAAATGCCATGCATTATCACATTATGGTATAACCGTGCACAACACGTGTATCACCGCTTATATTCATGCATGCAATGTTTAAAACACTATGATCTCCTGTTCAAATATATGAATCCGCTTTCATATCAAATTATGATCTTTGTTAGTCTCTTACACCCACACAATCCTCTAACCTTTGTAGCTACCACTAACTTTCTCTCGTGCATGCACACGCCTCCTCGCCTCCCCTCCTCGGCATTCTATCCACTGGCACATTCATTTTTCTTTAGGTCGTTCTCCCGAGTCTCCACAACTCCTTTCCGACACACACCGATCGATAAACCTCCAAATGCGTGCCTGCCTACAACATACACACACACCTTCAATCTCATCCTTTATGTGTCCTTGCCTCGTGTCTCTCATACGTCGACACACGTGTAAACTCTCGCCCCTCTTTTCATCGATCTCACAACAGACACCTCCTCCCCTATCTAGCTAGTAGTTGGGCCTCTCGCACCACCTCCTAGCTCCATTCTCCTGTCTATCCGTCTCATTGGGCCTTATTTGCCTCTAACAAATGGATGTACACCGACCGGTCTCTCGCTATACATATAGCTAGCTAGGTCCTTATAACTCATTTTTACCCACACGTCGGTCGATCTACCTCATTAGTTGTGTCTCTCGCTTCCTCCGACAAACAACAATTGATCTACCAATCTAGTTAGGTTTGCTTACCAAACACATGGTTCCCCTTCATCATCCATGGATGCGTCCCGACAGATCTATCATGCACGTGCACACACAGAAACATATCCCCACTCTTATTGATAACATTGCAGTTCCACCCTCAGTTTGTCTAGTAGGCCTCTCCCACCATCTCCGAGAAGCAACTCCATCACCCATCTAGCAGTCTACCCCTTTACCTCCCTCTCCCTCCCTCTCTCTCTCTCCTCTCTCTCTATCCCATCATATTTCCCGTCCTCAAGTTATGTATGGATGTCGACCGATCTCCCTCAAGACATAGCTGGGTCTCTCCTTCTCAACACATATATGAGTCGTTCTACCTCTATAGTTAGGCCTCTCCCTACCTCCCCCACCCCTCCCCCCACACAACCGATACATCGAGCGCTCTAGTCATGTCTCCCCGCCACACACAAACTTGACATGTGCCCTCTAACGTTCCTATGAGGCCAATAGCCCCTATATCTTTGACTTGCACACACACAATTCGATGGCTCTCTTCATCAATCTCGCACCCACCCACTTTGTAACACCCGGATAATTCAAGCTCACGAGTAATCCCGGCTAATGAAGCCACGCCACCTCGGTTAATGGATTAAACTCACGTTGAATCGATCCCGGTTCAAATTCAAATTTAAAACAAAGCAAACGATAAAAGTTTTCAAAAACTAAAACTAAAATGTTCGGGGTTGTCAAAATTACAAAGCTAATTATGGTGGAGTGCACATTTTTTAATAAAGGGTCTAAGTAGTTTAAATAAATTAAAACAGAAAGAAAGAAAGAAAATAAGAAAAGAAAAAAAAATAAAACAAATGAGAGGGGAAAGACCCAACAGCCAACTGGCCAAACCCCCCACTGGCCCAGCTGCCAGCCCTCTCGCCCGCCCAAAACCCCCACCCTTATCCACTCTCCGGCTCGGTGGAAACCCTAACCACCTCACTCGCCCCTCCCGATCCCTTCTCCTCCCGCCTGATCTAGATCGAATCCGACTGGATCCCGTCAGGCGCCCGACACTGGACGACCGCCCTGACTGCGTCGCCGCCTCTCCCCTCCTCGCCACGCCTGATCGACCTCCCACCGTCGCCTCCCCACGCCTGAGCTCCCCCCGCTGGGTCGTCCCCGACCCCCACGCCGCCAGATCCGCCTGTCGCCGGACGGCCTCCCCCGCCTTCCTCTCACCGAGCCGCCACCTGACCGTCCTCGAGCTCCCGCCAGATAGACCCCTGCACTTCTAGTGAGCTCTTCCTCTCCCTTTCGGACCCCTCGCCCTCGTTCCTCCCCGAAGCGCCATCACGCTTCTCTCGGCTGCCTCGCTCCCTGCAGACCTCCTCCCTCTCCTTTTCTCGTCGCCCGAGCACAGGGACGAGCTCCCGCCTCCTCTCCTCCGCCTCGCCGGGGCGCCTCTACGCCGCAGACTCCAACCCCGCCGTGGATCTCATCGCCATGGCGCCCGGTGACCAAATGGTCACGGGCCGAGCCCGTGAGGCTCGGCAAGGCCAAGAAGTCCTCCCGGCCCTCAGAGCACGCCCCGGGGCCCGAAACCCCGCCACTCTCCGCTGGCGCGGCCAATCTCGCCGAGTTCTGCCGCTGCATCGCCTCGGGTGGACGCGCCGCCCTCCCGCCTCGAACGCGCCCACCGCCTTTGCTTGGCCGAAGACGAGTCCGCGAGCCTCGGGCCTCCTCACCGCGACGCCACCGGGTTTCCCAGCGCCGGCACGGGACGTGGCAGCCTGGCCACCCACATCGACTAGTGGGCCCAGCTACTCGCCACTGCTGACTCGGTCCGCCAGGGGCATCGTCCACCTCTCTCCGACTATGACATGTAGGCCCCACTGCGTAACGTTTGAAATAAAAAGAAAAGGAAAATGAGATTTAAATAAATATAAATAAAATGAATAAAACTAATTAATTAATTAATTAAGTAATTAATTAATTTAATTAATCTGATTAATTAAACCTAATGACTAATTAACCTAATTAACTATCGTTAATTAAACTTAACTAAGTTAATTAGTTAATGAGTGTATGACTTAAAGGGTCCTACATGTCGTGGTTGACCTAGTCAACCCTGTTGACTCTGGCGACGTCAAGATGACGCCATGCTGACGTCATAAATACATTTTTCAATTAATTAATTAATTAATTAAATTCCGAAATTAATAAAATCTTTTAAAATCATATCTTTTAACCGTAACTTCGGATTAAAATATTTTCAACATGAAAGTTGCTCGTAACGACGAGACGAATCCGGACACGCAGCCCGCTCATCCGCCACACCCCCCTAACCTATCGAACCTGCAACTTTCCTCCGCCCTTCCTCTCGGAAAATTCGTAAACACCGGAATACTTTCCCGATGTTTCCATTAACCAGACCACCTCATACCACGTTAGGGCACGCCTAGCATCGCTTTTGACATGTCATGCATCGATATGCATCTGCTTACTTGGTATTCATTGTTTCTTCCCTCTTCTCTCCGTAGACTACGAGACCGACGCTGTCACGCCGCTATCGACCACGGTGTTGACGACCCCTCTCTCTTGCCGTGAGCAACCAGCAAGCCCCTTGATCACAGATATCGCCTACTCTTCTCTATACTTGCTTGCATTAGAGTAGTGTAGCATGTTACTTGCTTTCAGATACTCCTATACCGCTGCATAGCCTTTGTCCTTGTTACTATCTTGTTGTTACCTTTACCGCAATCCTATATGCTTAGTATAGGATGCTAGTACTTTCATCTCGTGGGCCCTACATTCTTGTCCGTGCATGCTCGCTATATTATATCGGGCCGTGATCACTCGGGAGGTGATCACGGTATATACTATATACTTATACATGATACATGTGAGACTAAAGTCCCGAGGTCGGCTGGTGGAGGATCTTGAGGCGGAGCGACAGGCAGGTTGAGACCGCCTAGAGAGAGGTGTGGCCTGGCCTGCTTCGGCGCTCATGGATACTTAACACGCTTAACGAGGTCTTGGTATTTGATCTGAGTTGGCTACGAGCTTATAACGCACTAACCATCTACGCTGGAGTAGTTATGGGTATCCCGCGCCGTGGTATCACCGGAACTTCAGACGTCACGACGGAGTGGCGCAGCTACCGGATTGGACTGAACGCTTCATTGGCTAGGGTCTGCTTCGGCCACAGACGAACGCAGTGTGTGTGCTCGTATGATGGGCCCGTAACCCTGCGCTGCGCTTAGGTTTAGACCGCGTGTTGGCCTCTCTGTTGTGCCTAGGTGGGGCTGCACGTGTTGATCTTCCGCGGCCGCATGACCCAGAAAGTGTGTCCGCCAAATGGGATCAAGCGTGCCGGGTAAGATGGTGCACCCCGCAGGAAGTTAATCTATTCGGATAGCCGTGATCTTCGATAATGTGATCACTTGGAGTTGTACCTTGAGCTTATGACAACTAGAACCGGATACTTGATAAAACACACCCTTCCAAGTGCCAGATACAACCGGTGGTCGCTCTCTCTCAGGGATATGAGGAGGGGATCGCCGGGTAGGATTATTGCTATGTGATGTTACTTGAGGACTTCAGATTGTCCTCTTACTGCTCATTGTAAGACAGTGTCCGAAGCGTAGTCTTCGATAAGACTAGCTATCCCCTCTTATTCTCGGCATTCTCGCAGTCAATGATATGGCCCTTTACACATATATCCATGCATATGTAGTGTAGTTCTTGTTTGCGTAGTACTTTGATGAGTACTCACGGTTGCTCTTGTTCCCCTTTTCCCCTATCTCTACTCGATTGCAGCAACTGCACGATGGAGCCCAGAGAGCGACGCCACCGCCTATGACGACTACTACACTCGAGGTGCGACTACTACGTGCAGCCCACCGACGACTTTAACTCAGAGTAGCTTAGGAGGATCCTGTGCAGGAGGCCTGCTCCTCTTCGATCTCAGATCTGCTTTGTGCTAGCCATCTTATGGCAACTTGTTTAACTTATGTCTCTGATTCAGATATTGTTGCTTCACGACTTGCCTATGATCGAGCACTTGTATTCGAGCCCTCGAGGCCCTCGGCTTGTATTATGATGCTTGTATGACTTATTTTATTTGTAGAGTTGTGTTGTGATATCTTCTGCGTGAGTCTTCGATCTTGATCGCATACATTTGCGTGCATGATTAGTGCACGATTAAATCGGGCGCCTAAGTTGGTATCGTGAGCCGACCGCCGTAGGAATCCCCTTCCACACTCCTGGTCAAGTCGAGTCTAGACATTGCAAAACTTTACTAACTTGGCTGTGTGCCTTACGGGCCCACGCCGGGTGGTACTAGGATCTTTTACTCCTCGACCTTTACTCGGGACTCAACTCTCTTCTACTCGGGTTAAACGATTTTACTAACTAACACTAGGATCCCGTGACCACATTCACCCCAAAGTTGGATATAGCCTTAGTTGTTCTTGGAATTGTATTTGATCAATTTCCACCTTGGTCATTTGACTCCTTTGAAACGCCTTTTGTTTTCAGATGGAACCCACGAGGCGAATGTCAGGCGCCACACGACGGCCATTGGTGCTCGGGATCACCGCGTGCTAGCGAGATGATGACCTATCCGGGTTATCGCGCACCTGAGTACACCGCCTATGAGGAGTACCAGACTATAACTGGGAGCAGTACCGCCGCCATCGCTCCACCTCTACTCTGGAGTATGAGTCCACTATCTTCGGCTGCGCACACCGCACATGGTGTTGGAGTGACTATCGATATGGCAGTCCACGATGCTGCTTATGCTGCTCGACACGCCTTCGCGCAGAGTATCGAGAGTTGGACACCTCCCCTTCGTACATTGCTATCGCCCGATGTTGGTGAGGAGGGTTACTACACCGCTGCTTACTCCATCGCACCAGAGAGCCTTCTACCATCGTAACTTTGTTCTCGCATGCCGATGGGCTGGATCGAGCTAACCGAGCTCTTCGCCACGAGTTGTACATCACCCGTCAGCACCTTTACCGTGCTCGACGCGCTGATGCACCCTTTGTCCGATCGAGGAGAGCTGCTTGCGTTCTGCGATCTACCCAGCCAGTGACCGTGATGCCCAGGGTGTCGGTTGGCGAGACGGGAGGCTACTCTCCGATTTCTGGCCCTCTTCTCGCCACTGGACGTCGGATTCAGCACTGAGTATCCATGCCCCTGTGTCAGCGACGGAGGACTATCCGCCGCCAGACTACCAGCTTTGTAAGCATAAGCTACCTCCGCTGAGCCGCGTGGGACTGATGTAGACTTGCTTGTTAGTGTTAGATGCATTCGCCCATGAGCTGCGTGCCGCCTATGATGTCTTAGTCTATGTCTTGGAACTCTATGTATCGAACTCTATGCATGATCCCTTTTGTAAGATATGCCACTACTATGTAGTTCCTATCGTCTTTGCTTTCATTATGCATGTTTCATCATGAATGATTCCTGTCTTTTGCTTAATTTCTCAAATGCTGAACTACCTCGTATATAATAGCAGGATGGTTAGGCCAGCTAGTCGTAGTCGTGGTGGCAACTTCCCACCACCGCCGAGTACATGGCTGGTATGATCCAACAGCTTGAGATGAATCGCTTGATTCATGGAGAACATGATGGCTCAGCTTCCTCGCCCCAATATGAACCAGCACCCAAAGCGGAACAACTCTGCAGGATTTCATACGCTGAACCCAGCGTGTACCGCAGCTCAACTCCGCCACCGATGGATCGATGATCGGCTCCGTGACATCACCTATGAGATGGAGTCTCATTGATGTAGCCCCGCCAGCTATGTCACTTTTGCTTCCTTCTTCTGAAGGACCCGCAGCTCAATGGTGGGACAGCCACCGGCGTACTACGCCAGCTTGGAACACTCATCACTGGCGGACTTCCAAGCTGCCTTCCGTGTTCGCTTCATCCCTCAAGGGGTCATGGACGGAAGAAGCGTGAGTTCGCAACCTCACCCAAGGCAACAAACTGTTGAAGCTTATCAACGAGTTCCCGGACTTGTCTCGCTATGTGAAGAGGATATTACAACCGATGCACGCAGACATGAGAAGTTCGTGACGGCCTTCAAGTCGACATCAAGCTCGCACTTCTAGTGCACGATTTTGCTGATTTCGCCACCTTGGTGAACAAAGCTATCAATGTCGAAACTGGTCTGCAGGAATACCAGAGCTCTAACAGGCGAACATGCGACACGGGCTCATCTTGGGCCCGTCGCAGGAGCGCAAGATATGGATTCCCAACAGTATGTACCAATTAATGCACTGCTCCAAGGCGTAACTATGCTACACCTCGTACCGCTACAACTAAGCAGCCAAAGCTTCCAGCTCCACCACCCCAAGCTCCCTGCTCCCACTCTCAATAATGGTTTGTGCTTCGGTGCGGACAACAGTGGCACCGTGCTAGAGAATGCAACCGTAACCTTAATCACTGGCCCTTCCGGCTGTGTCATGGAAACACCCAGAGCCAAGAACAACACCGCCAAGTCTTATGGTCAAGCTCAGGCCAACCACGTTGATCTCGAACGAAGCTCAAGACCAGCCTCACTCTTTGTGATGGGTACACTCCTCGTAAATTCAGTATTCAGATCTGCTTTTATTCGATTCAGACCATCGCATTCATTCATGTCTCAAGACTTTGCATACAAGCACGACGTTAAGTGTGAGGAGATGAACTCTTCGGTGGTGGTAAAAACCCCTTGGGACAATGTCAAACCTCCATGGTTGGCGCCGACGTCCCGTGGAAATCGAAGGAGTGGAATTCTATGCCTCCCCCATTATCCTCAAGAGCGCCTAACATCGACCTCATTTTGGGGATGGATTGGTTGAAAGCGCATACCGCCAATCGTTTGCGCCACTAAGACCGGCCCATCGCGCTACACCCTTCCGATGCATTGCAGTTCCACCCTCGGTTTGTCTAGTAGGCCTCTCCCACCATCTCCGAGAAGCAACTCCATCACCCATCTAGCAGTCTACCCTTTACCTCCCTCCCTCCTCTCTCTCTCTCTCTCTCTCTCTATCCCATCATATTTCCCGTCCTCAAGTTATGTATGGATGTGCGACCGATCTCCCTCAAGACATAGCTGGGTCTCTCCTTCTCAACACATATATGAGTCGTTCTACCTCTATAGTTAGGCCTCTCCTACCCTCCCCCACCCCCCTCCCCCACACACCGATACATCAGCGCTCTAGTCATGTCTCACTGCCACACACAAACTTGACATGTGCCCTCTAACGTTCAGGTGGGCCAATCGCCCTATATCTTTGACTTGCACACACAATTTCGATGGCTCTCTTCATCAATCTACGCACCCACCACTTTGTAACACCGGATAATTAAGCTACTGGTAATCCGGCTAATGAAGCCACGTCACCTCGATTCTTTGTGACTAAACTCACGTTGAATCGATCCGGTTCAAATTCAAATTTAAAACAAAAGCAAGCGATAAAAGTTTTCAAAAACTAAAACTAAAATGTTAGGGGTTGTCAAAAATTACAAAGCTAATTATGGTGGAGTGCACATTTTTGTAAAAGGGTCTAAGTAGTTTAAATAAATTAAAACAGAAAGAAAGAAAGAAAATAAGAAAAGAAAAAAATAAAACAAATGAGAGGGGAAAGACCCAGCATGGCCAGGCCAAACCCCCCCACACAGCCCAGCCGGCCAGCCCCAGCCCGACCCAAAACCCCCACTCCTTATCCACTCCCCGGTCGGTGGAAACCCTAACCACCTCACTCGCCCCTCCCGATCCCTTCTCCCTCCCCCGATCTAGATCGGGTCGGCCAAATCCCGTCGCGCCCAGCGCCCGGCGACCCCGCCGCCCGACAGCGTCGCCCCCTCTCCCCTCGCCCCTCGCCGCCCCCTGGTCGACCCCACCCCCGTGCCCCCGCCCGGGCTCCCCCGCCTTAGCGGGGTCGTCCCGACCCCACGTCGCGAGATCCGCCCGTCGCGGACGGCCGCCTCCCCGCCCTCCTCCTCACGTGCGCCACGACCGTCCCAAGCTCCCGCCGCATAGACCCCGCGCCCCCTAGTGAGCTCTCCCCTCTCCCCTCGGACCCCTCGCTCCCCTCGTTCCCCTCCGGCGCCCGCCGCCCCTTCGCCGGCTCGGCCGTCTTCCCCCCCCCGCCTCCCCTCCCTCTCCCTTTCCCCGTCGCCGAGCACGGGACGTGCTCCCCTCCCTCTCCCTCCTCCTCGCCCGGCGGCGCCCTCGCCGCACGAACCCCCCCCGCCGTGGATCTCGCCATGGCGCCCCGTGACCAAATGGTCACGGGGCGGCCCGTGAGGCTCGGTGGCCACTAAGTCCCCTCGGCCCCGTGCATGCGCCCGTCGAGCCAAACCCCGCCACCTCCGCCGCTCGCGGCCAATCCCGGCCGAGCAGGCGCGCCACGCCTCCGGTGGGCCGCGCCGCCCTCCCGCTCTCGAGCCGCGCCCTTTCGCGCCCGTTTGGCCATGGAAGGCGAGTCCGTGAGCTCGGGGCCCTCCTCCTCCGCCCATGGGCGCATGCAGAACTCCCAGCTCCCGGCCGGCCAGCGTGGCGCCCGGGGCCACCGCTGAGGCCAGCGACTAGTGGGCCGAGGCCCCCACTCTCTGTTGACTCGGTCGGCCGAGTGGCGATCAGTCCCCCCCTCTCGACTATGACATGTAGGCCCCACCCATGAGCGTTTTGAAATAAAAAAAAAGAAAAGGAAAATGAAATTTAAATAAATATAAATAAAAATTAAATAAAACTAATTAATTAATTAATTAAGTAATTAATTAATTTAATTAATCTGATTAATTAAACCTAATGACTAATTAACCTAATTAACTCTTTGTTAATTAAACTTAACTAAGTTAATTAGTTAACGATTAATATGTGAAAAGGTCCCACATGTCGGGGTTGACCTAGTCAACCTGTTGATTCTTGACGTCGGCATGACATCATCTTGGCGTCATAAATACATTTTTGAATTAATTAATTAATTAATTAAATTCGAGAAATTAATAAAATCTTTAAAAAATCATATCTTTTAATCCGTAACTTCGGTTAAAATATTTTCAACATGAAAGTTGCTCGAGCAGCGAGGCGAATCCGGATCGCAGTCCGTTCATCGCCACACCCTAACCTATCGAGACCTGCAACTTTCCCCTCGGCTCCTCTGCTGAAATCACGAAACAAGGAATACTTTCCGGATGTTTCCCCATAACGATACCACCTCATACCACGTTAGGGCACGCCTAGCATCGCTTCTTGACATGTCATGCATCGATATGCATCTGTTTACTTAGTATTCATTGTTTCTTCCCCTCTTCTCTCCGGTAGACTACGAGACCGGCCAGCTGCTGCTTTGCCCGGTTCGACTACGGTGTTGCGACCCTCTCTCTTGCCGAGCAACCAGGCAAGCCCCCCCTTGATCACGGATATCGCCTACTCTTCTCTATCTGCTTGCATTAGAGTAGTGTAGCATATTCTTGCTTTTGAGATACTCCTATCTTCTTTGCATGCTTTGTCCTTGTTACTCTTGTTGTTACCTTACGCAATCCTATATGCTTAGTATAGGATGCTAGTACTTTCATCTGTGGCCCTACATTCTTGTCAAATGTCGCCTGCTATACTATCGGGCCGTGATCACTCGGGAGGTGATCACGGGTATATACTATATACTTATACATGATACATGTGGAGACTAAAAGTCGGGTGGTGATGGAGCACCTTGAGTGGATCTTTGGAGGCGGCAGGCAGAGTTGAGACCGCCTAGGAGAGGTGGGCCTGGCCTGTTCGGCGTTCGCGGATACTTAACTGCAACGAGGTCTTGGTATTTGATCTGAGTTGGCTCTGAGCTTATCGCACTAACCATCTCTGGCGGGAGTAGTTATGGGTATCCGGCGTCGTGGTATCGGCGAAGCACTTGAGCGTCGGCTGACGGGCGGCGCGTGCCCGGATTGGTGGAGCGCTGTTTAGGCTAGAGTGCGCTTCGGCGCGTCGCATAGCGTCGAGGTGTGCTTTCGAGGCGATGGGCCCGGACCCTGCGGCGCTTAGGTTTGAACCGGCGTGTTGGCCTCTGTTGTGCCTAGGTGGGGCTGCGGCGTGTTGATCTTCGCGGCGGGCATGACCGAGAAAGTGTGTCGGCCAAATGGGATCAAGCGTCTTTGGGTAAGATGGTGCACCCTGCGGTGATTAATCTATTGGATAGCCGTGATCTTGATAGCAGGGCGACTTGGAGTTGTACCTTGAGCTTATGACAACTAGAACCGGATACTTGATAAAACACACCCTTTCAAGTGCGGATACAACGGTGGTCGCTCTCTCGGGGATATGAGGAGGGATGGCGGGTAGGATATTGCTATGTGATGTTACTTGGAGGACTTGATTGTCCTCTTCTACTGTTGCAAGGCGGTGTCGAGCGTAGTCTTCGTTAAGACTAGCTATCCCCTCTTATTACGGCATTCTGCGATTCGGTCCTTGATATGGCCCTTTACACATATATCCATGCATATGTAGTGTAGCTCCTTGCTTGCAGTACTTTGGATGAGTACTCACGGTTGCCTTGTTCCCCTTTTCCCCTACCTCTACTCGATTGCTGCAACAGACGATGGAGCCGAGGGCGAGACGCCCGCCTATGGCGACTACTACTGCGGAGGTGCCTACTACTACGTGCAGCCGGCGGGCGACCGGGAGTAGCTAGGAGGATCGAGGCGGGAGGCCTGCTCCTCTTCGTCTGTATCGGTTTGTGCTAGCCATCTTATGGCAAACTTGTTTAACTTATATGCGTACTCAGATATTGTTGCTTCCGTTGACTTCGTCTATGATCGAGCACTTGTATTCGAGCCCTCGAGGCCCTGGCTTGTATTATGATGCTTGTATGACTTATTTTATTTGTAGAGTTGTGTTGTGATATCTTCCGTGAGTCCTTGATCTTGATCGTACACATTTGCGTGCATGATTAGTGTACTGATTAAATCGAGGCGTCACAAGTTAGTGTCGAGCCATTGCTGTGGAATCCCCTTCCACACTCCTTGGCGAAGTCGAGTCTAGACATTGCAAAACTTTTACTAACTTGGCTGTGTGCCTTACGGGCCACGTCGCCATCGGGTGGTACTAGGATCTTTTACTCCTCGACCTTTACTCGGGACTCTGAACTCTCTTCTACTCGGGTTAAGCGATTTTACTAA
Organism: Aegilops longissima; assembly: GCA_021605205.1. NCBI lineage: Eukaryota > Viridiplantae > Streptophyta > Magnoliopsida > Poales > Poaceae > Aegilops > Aegilops longissima. The sequence goes on from JAHIAM010006880.1 coordinate 30,256, forward strand.
CTAACACTAGGATCCGTGACCACATTCACCCCAAAGTTGGATATAGCCTTAGTTGTTCTTGGAATTGTATTTGATCAATTTCCACACTTTGTCATTTGACTCCTTTGAAGCGTCTTTGTTTTGAGATGGAACCCACGAGGCAGGTTAAATGCGCCACCACGGCGGCCATTGGTGCCTCGGGATCACTGCGGTGCTAGCGAGATGATGACCTATCTGGGTTATCGCGGCACCCCAGTACACCGTCTATGAGGAGTACCGGGACTATAACCGGGGAGCGATGCAGCGCCATCGTCCACCTCTACTCTCGGGAGTATGAGTCCACTCTTGTCTTTGCACACGCACATGGTGTTGGAGTGACTATCGATATGGCAGTCCACGATGCTGCTTATGCTGCTCGACCGTCTTCGTGCGAGTATCGAGTTGGACACCTCCCCTTGAGCACATTGCTATCGCGTCGATGTTGGTGAGGAGGTTACTACTGCTGCCTACTCCTTTGTCACGAGAGCCCTTCTACCATCGAACTTTGTTACGCATGCTGATGGGCTGGATCGAGCTAACCGAGCTCTTCGCCACGAGTTGTACATCACCCGTCGGCACCTTTACCGTGCTCGGCGCTGATGCACCCTTTGTCCGATCCGGAGAGCTGCGCGTTCTGCGATCTACCCAGCCAGGACCGTGATGCCCCGGGGTGTCGGTTGGCGGGCGTGAGGCTACTCTCCGCGCAGCCCTCTTACGCCACGGGCGTCGGATTCAGCACGAGTATCCGGCCCCAGTCAGCGGCGTGGAGGACTATCGCTGCCGCACTACCAGCTTTAGGGCTCTGCTACCTCCGCGATGCCGCGTGGGACTGATGTGAACTTGCTTGTTAGTGTTAGATGCATTCGCCCGCGAACTGCGTGCCGCCTATGATGTCTTAGTCTATGTCTTGAACTCTATGTATCGAACTCTATGCATGATCCCTTTTGTAAGATATGCCGACTACTATGTAGTTCCTATCGTCTTTGCTTTCATTATGCATGTTTCATCATGAATGATTCTTGTCTTTGCTTAATTTCTCAAATGCTGAACTACCTGTTATATAATAGCGGGATGGTTAAACCAGCTGGTGCGTAGTCGTGGTGGCAACTTCCCCACCCTTTGAGTACATGGCTGGTATGATCCAACAGCTTGAGATGAATCGCCAGTTCATGGAGAACATGATGGCTCAGTTTCCTCGCCCCAATATGAACCAGCACCCAAAGCGGAACAACTCTGCGAGATTTCATACGCTGAACCCGGCGTGTACCGCAGCTCAACTCAGCCATTTGGATCTTGATGGTGGCTCCGTGACATCACCTATGAGATGGAGTCTGCTGATGTAGCCCCTGCCGACTATGTCACTTTTGCTTCCTTCTTCTGAAGGGACCCGCAGCTCAATGGTGGGACAGCCACGGCGTACTCTGCCGGTTGGAACACTCATCACTGGCGGACTTCCAAGCTGCCTTCGTGCCGCTTCATCCCTCAAGGGTCATGGACGGAAGAAGCGTGAGTTCATAACCTCACCCAAGGCAACAAAGACTGTTGAAGCTTATCGTGAGAGTTCTGGACTTGTCTCGCTATCTTGAAGAGGATATTACAAGCGATGCCTTGCGACGAGGAGAAGTTCGTGGCGGCCTTCAAGGCGACATCAAGCTCGCACTTCTAGTGCGACTTTGCTGATTTCGCCACCTTGGTGAACAAAGCTATCAATGTCGAAACTGGTTTGCGGGAATACGAGCTCTAACGAGGCATAGCCGTGACACGGGCTCATCTTGAGCCCGTCCTCATGACAAGCGCAAGATATGGATTCCCAACGGTATGTACCGGCCGAATGCACTGCTCCAAGGCAGAACTATGCTACACCTCGTGCGCCTGCTTCAACTAAGCAGCCAAAGCTTCAGCTCCACCACCCCAAGCTCTGTTCCCACTCCCAATAATGGTTTGTGCTTGGTGCGGACAACGAGGCACCGTGCTAGAGAATGCAACAGAACGAGAATCGGTGGCCCTTCCGGCGGTGGCCGTGGAAACACCGGACCGCAACAACACTGCCAAGTCTTATGGTCAAGCTCAGGCCAACCACGTTGATCTGAGCGAAGCTCAAGACCAGCACTGCTCTTGTGATGGGTACACTCCTCGTAAATTCAGTACTGCATCTGTTTTATTCGATTCAGGAGCATCGCATTCATTCATGTCGAAGACTTTGCATACAAGCACGGCGTTAAGTGTGAGGAGATGAACTCTTGGTGGTGGTAAAAACCCCTTGGGACAATGTCAAACCTCCATGGTTGGCGTCGGCGTCCCGTGGAAATCGAAGGGCTGGAATTCTATGCCTCCCCATTATCTGAAGGCGTCTAACATCGACCTCATTTTGGGGATGGATTGGTTGAAAGCGCATCTCTGCGTCAATCGTTTGCGCCACTAAGACCGTCCATCTGCTACACCCTTCGATGAAATAATAGCTACAATGCTCAAATGCGGTTCAAGATGCGAGGCAAGGCTCTATGCATTGAATGCATTGAGCGCCGCACCCTCGAGGGCATTGAAAACATTCTGTCGTTTGCGATTTCCAAGGCGTCTTTCTGAAGAACTTCGAGGATTCCCCCTGCTAGATTTGTCGAATTCGTCATCGACTTGAAACCAGGCACCACTCCTATAATAGCGACCCTACAAGATGCCGCGCGCATGAACTCCTTGAGCTAAAGGAGAAATCGACAAATCTCTTCAAAGTGGTTTCATTAGCCCAAGTTGCTCTCCTTGGGAGCACCTTCTCTCTTTGTCAAGAAGAAGGATGGGACAAACCGATTGGTCCAAGACTACCGTCCTATAAATCAAGCTACCATTAGAATAAGTATCCTCTTCCTCGGATCAATGATCTTTATGATCAAGCTGGCTGGTTAGTCGGTGTTCTCGAAACTTCGACTTGAGGTTGGGTTACCACCAGATCCGTGTTCGTGAGGAGGATATCCCCAAGACCGCATTTGTGACTCGTTATGGTTCATACGAGTACACCGTCATGTCTTCGGCAACCAATGCTCCAGCTACCTTCTCTGCTTTGATGAACTATATATTCATGGATTACCTCGACAAGTTAAATGCGTGGTTTATCTGGATGATATCTGATCTTTTCAAGAATGAAGAAGAACATCTTGAACATCTTAGTCTTGTCTTTGGAAAAGCTACGAGAGCATCAACTCTATGCCAAGTTCTCCAAATGTGAATTACGGCTTCCAAGTAACCTATCTTGGGCATGTCATCTCTAAGGATGGTATTGCCGTCAACCTGAGCGAGTTCGAGGCTATTCTCGATTGGACTCCTCCGAAGAGCGTTAAGCAAGTCGAGAAGTTTTCTCGGTCTCGCTTGACTATTGCCGTCGATTAAGTCGAGAACTTCTCCAAGATTGCCGAGCCTCGACTAACTTTGTTGCATAAGGCGTCAAGTTCCAATGGGCGAGATAAATGTCGGGAAAGTTTCCGGGCACTCAAAGACAAGTTGACTTCTGCCCGATGCTAGCTCCTCGATACTAAGAAGGACTTCGTCATTTCTTTGCGGCGCTTCTCGTCAAGGATTAGGCGGTGTCCTAATGCAAGAAGCGCAAAGTGGTTGCTTATGCCTCTCGACAATTGCGCCCTCACGAAGAACTACCCAGTTCACGACCTCGAGCTTCTCTTTGTCATTCATGCGCTAAGCGATGGCGACATTACCTTCTCGATGTCGTTGCGAGATCTTCACCGACCACCAAAGTCTGAAGTATCATTTACTCAGCCAGACCTGAACCTCCGTCGGCGAGATGGATGGAAGCTATTGCAGAACTTTGATTTGGGTATTTCCTATCGCCCGAGCAAGGCTAATGTAATGGCTGATGCCTTGAGCATAAATCTTCTGCAACCACCTTGAGTTCACAAAGTTCAGCCCTCACTTGTTGAAGAATTCAGAAAATGAACCTCCATATTGTTCCTCGGGTGCACTCGCTCCCCTCCTCCGGAGTTCCATAAGATGAATCTCCGTGTTGTTTCCCCAGGGTTCCCTCTATACCACTGGCTGTTGAACCCGATCTCGTGGGCACCATAAAGACAATGCAGGATTTGACTCTGAAGTCTACAAGATTAAGCAAGACCTCAAAAGGGGAAATCCCTCATTCTTCACTATTGCGATGATGGCGCCTTGTACTTCAAAGGCCGCCTAGTGGTGCCGTGTAAGAAGGAAAACCTGAATATGACTCGAGAAGGTTATGAAAGAAGCTCATGATCGCCTCTATGTATCCATCTTGGTAGTACAAAGATGTATCAAGACATTAAATCGGAGATTACGGTGGTCTAATATGAAGCGAGGACATTGCTCGCTATGTTCTTTGAGTGTGGCGTTTGCCGTCGTATCAAAGCGAGAACATCAAAGGCCTCTGGAACTCTGCAACCTATCTCTATTCCTGAATGGAAATGGGACCATGTTGAAATGGACTTAATCCTTTGGATTTCCCAAATCGCGAGAAAGGTAATGATGCTATTCTTGTCGTCATTGACCGGCTTTCTAAAGTTGCTCATTTTACGGCGGTCAAAAAAGCGATCCTTTGCTAGTCGACTTGCGCTCTATATGTCGAAATTGTTTCACTTCACGGTATTCCATTGGTTATCGGTTCGGACCGTGGCAGCTTATTCACTTCAAGATTACGGGCAAGTTTTCAAGAAGCTATGGGGACTCATTTATCTTTCGATCTCTGCGTTTCATCCATGATCTCAAGGGCAAGTTGAGCGTGTCACCAAATTCTCGAAGACATGCTTGAGCTTGTGTCGTTCCTTGACAAGAAATGGGAGGAATCTCTCCGTATGCTGAGTTCTCTTATAATAATAGCTATCAAGCTAGTGCGAAGATGGCCCCTTGAAGTGTTATATGGGCCGAAAGTGCGAACCCCTCTGAACTGAGTCGGCGGGAGCGTCCACTCTTGGTCGGATATTATCAACATGCGAAGAACAAGTCCGCATTATTAGCGAGAATCTCAAGACCGCTCGATCACGTCAAAAAGTAATTATGACCGTCATCACAAAGACATGGTCTATCAACTTTGGCGAAAAGGCCTATCTTGGCGTTACACCAATGAAGGTGCTCACGCCGGGATCAAGGGCAAGCTAGCTCCTCGCTATATTGGCCCATTCACTATTACGGAAAGGCGTGGAAAAGTGGCTTATCAAGCTGGAGCTTCCGTCGAACCTTTCTCGGAGTTCACGATGTGTTCCACGTGTCACAACTCGGCGCTGCTTCAAGGACCCAATCCGGCGATGGACCATGAAGTGCTCGAATTGCAGCAGGACCTCTCCTATAAAGAGCATCCGGTCCGCATTCTCGACCAAGCTGAGCGCGCTGCGTCGGAAGGCGATCAAGTTCCTCAAAGTCGATGGTGAATCACTCGAAAGCGAAGCCACACAGGGAGCGAGGATCGTCTTGAGATGAATACCCGCACTCTTTCCTTCTACCTCCTAAATCTCGGGGCGAGATTTCTTGTAATGGAGGAGATTTGTAACACCGGATAATTAAGCTACGATAATCGGCTAATGAAGCCCACGTCACCTCGATTCTTTGTGACTAAACTCACGTTGATTCGAACCGGTTCAAATTCAAATTTAAAACAAAAGCAAGCGATAAAAGTTTTCAAAAACTAAAACTAAAATGTTCAGGGGTTGTCAAAAATTACAAAGCTAATTATGGTGGGGTGCACACATTTTTGTAAAGGGTCTAAGTAGTTTAAATAAATTAAAACAGAAAGAAAGAAAGAAAATAAGAAAAGAAAAAAATAAAACAAATGAGAGGGGGAAAGACCCAGCTTGGCCCAGGCCCCCCCCACAGCCCAGCCAGCCCCCCCCAGCCCGGCCCAAAACCCCCACTCCTTATCCACTTCCCCGTCGGTGGAAACCCTAACCACCTCCTCGCGCCTCCCGATCCCTTCTCCTCCCGCCCGATCTAGATCGGGGCAGCCCAATCCGTCGCGCCCGGCGCCCGGCGACCCCCTTGCCGGACCCGTCTCCCCTCTCCCCTGCGCCCCTCGCCCTTGGTCGACCCCACGTCGCCCCACGCCGGGCTCGCCATGGCCTGGTCGTCCCGACCCCGTCGCGGATCCGCCCCGTCTTGGGGACGGCCGCCTCCCGCCCTCCTCCTCACCGTCGCCACCGGCCGTCCCAGGCTCCCGCCGCATAGACCCATAATCATCCCCCCGGTGAGCTCTCCTCTCCCCTCGGACCCCTCGCTCCCCTCGTTCCCCTCAGCGCCACGCGCCCCCCCTTCGCTCGGCCCGCCCCCCGCGCACCTCCCTCCCTCTCCCTTTCCCCCGCCCGAGCACGGGCGTGCTCGGCCTCCTCTCTCCTCCTCCTCGCCTGGCGGCGCCTCCCCCGCCGCACCCGAACATCCCCCCCCGCGTGGATCTCATCGCGGCGCCCGGTAACCAAATGGTCACAGGGCGAGCCCGTGAGGCTCGGCGCGCCTCTAATCCTCCGGCCCCGTGCTTACGCCCCGTCGGGCCGAAACCCGCCACCTCCGCTCGCTTGGCGCCGAGTCGGCGAGCCAGCTGCGCCACTTGCCACGGTGGGACGCGCCGCCCTCCCGCTCTCGACGCGCCAACCAGCGCCCGTTTGGCCGCGGGAAGCGAGTCCGCGACTCAGCGCTCCTCCGCCATGGGCGCCCAGGCTCCCGGCGCCGCCGCCCGGCCGTGACGCCGGGAGCCACTTTGAGCCTTGACTAGTGGGCCAGGCCCCCGCCACTCTGTTGACTCGGTCGTGGGGGTGACCGATCCACCCCCCCCTCTTTGACTATGACATGCAGGCCCCACCCGCAGAACGTTTTGAAATAAAAAGAAAAGGGAAATGAGATTTAAATAAATATAAATAAAAATGAATAAAACTAATTAATTAATTAATTAATTAAGTAATTAATTAATTTAATTAATCCTGATTAATTAAACCTAATGACTAATTAACCTAATTAACTATAGTTAATTAAACTTAACTAAGTTAATTAGTTAACGATTAATATAATGACGGGTCCCACATGTCGAGGTTGACCTAGTCAACCCTGTTGATTCTTGACATCGGCATGACGTCATCTTGGCGTCATAAATACATTTTTTCGAATTAATTAATTAATTAATTAAATTCGAGAAATTAATAAAATCTTTAAAAATCATATCTTTTAATCCGTAACTCGGATTAAAATATTTTCAACATGAAAGTTGCTCGAGCGGCGAGGCGAATCCGGATCGTGGTCCGTTAAATCGCCACACCCCTAACCTATCAGACCTGCAACTTTCCCCTCCGGCTCCTGCTCGAAAACGAAACACAGGGAATACCTTCCGGATGTTTTATAACCATACCACCTCATACCACGTTAGGGCACGCCTAGCATCGCTTCTTGACATTTCATGCATCGATATGCATCTGTTTACTTAGTATTCATTGTTTCTTCCCCTCTTCTCTCCGGTAGACTACGAGAGCTGCTGCTGCTGGCGGTTCGACTACGGTGTTGGCGACCCCTCTCTCTTGCCCGAGCAACCAGGCAAGCCCCCCCTTGATCACGGATATAGCCTACTCTTCTCTACCTGCTTGCATTAGAGTAGTGTAACATATTCTTGCTTTTGATTACTCCTATCTTGCTGCATAGCTTTGTCCTTGTTATACATTGTTACCTTACGCAATCCTATATGCTTAGTATAGGATGCTAGTACTTTCATCTGTGGCCCTACATTCTTGTCCGTGCTGCGTGCTATACTATCGGGCCGTGATCACTCGGGAGTTGATCACGGTATATACTATATCTTATACATGATACATGTGGAGACTAAAGTCGGGTGGTGATGGAGCACCCCTTGAGTGGATCTTTGAGGCGGGCGGCAGGCAGGTTGAGACCGCCTAGGAGAGAGGTGGGCCTGGCCTGTTCGGCGTTCATGATTTACTTAACTGCAGCAACGAGGTCTTGGTATTTGATCTGGGTTAGCTCTGAGCTTATACGCACTAACCATCTCGCGGGACTAGTTATGGGTATCCCGTCGTGGTATCGGTAGAAGTACTTTAGGCGTCGTGACAGGAAGGCCGTGCGCAGATTGGTGGAGCGCTTCTTTGGGCTAGAGTGCGCTTCGGCAGCGTCACAACATCTTGAGTGTGCTCGGCGATGGGCCCAGACCCCTGGCAGCAGGTTTAGACCGTGTTGGCTCTCTGTTGTGCCTAGGTGGGGCTGCGGCGTGTTGATCTTCTGTCACATCCCTAGTTACGGTATGCTCAAGGCTAACTAGTCATTGTGCATCATGTTTAAATTCCATTTAATTTTGAAATGGGATTGTGAAACCCTCGAATAATTTTTGGAAATGACCCAAAATAAAAATTGCTCCAAAGGGTCGAGGAAAATGCTCATGTGGCCCTCTGAAAATATTAGACGAGATAATAATCAAACCAATATTTTTGGGAGTTCATAAATATTTATACTTGGGCATTTGGAATTAATGCATACCTAATTGCATTGGATATATATTATTATATATATAAAATATTGTCAAAAAATTGTGCCTTTTGTTGAGGAGCTCTGGAATAATATAAATAGCTCCTATAAAATTGGCATAATTAAATAAAGTGATTTGGTATTTTAGATAAATCAAACAAATGTCGAGAATATTAAAAAAGGAAACAAAATAGGAAAAAACCCTTACGACTTACCTCCCACCTTGGCCCGGCTCACATGCGGCTGGCACAGCCAATGGCCCAGCCCATTGTACAAGCGCCCGGCGTCCCCTTCCTCGCGCCCGGAGGAGGGAGCCTTGGCCCGGCCTTGCTGAGCCACAGCGTCCATTTGGGGACACGTTTCCCGCCACCTCCTGCTTCCTCCCTCGTCGCCTGGACACAGGCAGCCTTGCCGCCAGTCCTTCCCCCACTCTCTCTCGCTTTCCCTCCTCCTCTGGTTTCCTCCCCTCTCTTCACCGACCGCACCCGAGGCGCCCGTTGCTGCGCCGCCGTAGCCACCATCTTCCCCTCGCTCTCTCTCCGTGTCTGCAAGATCCGCGCCGCCGTCCGCTACCTCCCCGTCGAGCCACGTGACGCGGGAAGCCCTGGAGCGACGCCATCGCCATCTTCTCCATCTCCGGCCACCGGAGATCGCCACCGTCGTTCGCCGCCGTCCGCGCTTCCCCAAGGCCGCCAACCAGCTCCCCGGACCCGTCGTGAGCTCCTCTACCTATCCCCCTACCTCCCGTGCTCGATTACGCCGTGTAGCCACCGCCCCCGCCGATCCGGCGCCCTAAATCGTCGCCCGGCCATGTCGCCGTCGTGGCTACGGCCGTGCAAGCACAGCGTCCGGCGCACCGCCCACATTCAATGCGTCCTCGAGTCTCGCACCCACTCCGTCGCCCTGCCGTGCACCGTAGCCCTCTTCCCTCTCGCCCGAACTCCGGCGCCGCCCGAAACTCGCTTTCCGTGACTCAGCCACCATGCCCCTGCTGCTGCCTCGCTCGTCTGCGGCGGCGGCTTCCTCGATGCCCCGGGGCGTAAGCGGTGGCCCTTACGAAGCCGAGCAACTCCGGCGAGCCCTCGCGCGTTTTTAATCGCGCCGACCAAGCTCAGCAGGTGCGTGGCGCCGGCAATTAGTGCTAATCACCAACTAACCTACCCCCTAACAGCGGCGGTGGGCCCCAGCGCCACTAACTTTGAATTAGATTAGAATTAAACCCCCCACGTTAACTAAGCGAGACAGCGGCGTGTGGGCCCCACACGTCGGGTTTGATTCAACCAGCCGCAGATTGACCTGCTGGCGTCATGCTTGCGATCTTGGCGCAATATTATATTTCTGGATTTAATTAAATCAGGAAATTCAGAATATATTCAAAACTTCAAAATTCATAGAAATTCAACCGTAGCTCAGATTGAAATAATTTATATATGAAAAATTATCAGAAAAATTCAATCTATCCATCTGTACTAGTTTCATGCATGACAAACCAACTTATACATGCTGTATAAGTGAAACTCTAAAATGGCATTTATAAGAGCTTACTTTGGAATTGCATTTGAACCTTTGGTTCAAATGGACTTCATTCAAATTGAATACCAGTTGCATTAACTCAAACAACATCACATCTACATGCCATGTTCATGCATCATATTGTTGCATATGATTGTGTATTGATTGCGGCACCGTTCCTTCTCGATAGGTCTGCTCGGAGGCGTTCAGTACACATCTATGAAGCGGTGCCTCCTTGTTGATTTACCGGGCAAGCAAATCCCTTGTTCATTCCGATACAATCCTACTCTCTGCTCCTGCTCTCGGTTATTGCATTAGGACAACAACGATTCATACGCTACTTTGTCTGCGGTAGTTGAACCCATTCCTCTGCATGACTGTCATTGCCACGATAAATTAGTTGAAAACCCACTAGCATGTGTAGGAGTTGATTGAGCCATGTTGTGTTCCTACCATGCTATGCCTGCTATTGCTTAGAGTTGTGTCAGGTCTGATTCATTGGGAATGAATTGGAGTGCAGTTCTATGTTCCGATCTTTGAGAGTGAAGTGTGTGAACACGATTTGGTAAAGGTAGCGGTGAGAGGCCATGTAGGAGTACATGGTGGGTTGTCTCCTTTGGAACCGTCCTTAAGCCTTGAGTTCTATGTATGTTGTCCAATGACTCGATACTACCACACATTGGGTTCGGTAACTCGACCCTCTCGACTTATTAATCAACTTGATCTCTGTCCGAGTCGCAACTAGTTTCGGTGTTTGTAGGTAGTGCTATTTTTCTACCAAGTGGCACCCGGAGAGTGGGCTTAGGACAGACTAAACACAGTGTACGGTGTACCAAGTGGCACCGGATGGTGGGCTTGGAACCCTGCTCACATCGTTTGGGGCCGTGGCGACACCCGGCGGATCTCCTTGCGGATGGAACCGAATAGGCGATAAGCACGGACTAGAGTCTTGTGTGGTTAGTCGGTCGTGGCCGACACCCTCGCCGAGCTTCCGCTTGAAGGTTGCGAGATACATGACATGTTTATGGCGGTAAGTGGCGAGGCGTGTGTGAAGAAGTACACCCTGCAGGGGTTATCATGATCTATTGAATAGCCGTGTCCTCGGTTATGGACTTCTTGGATGCTTCGTGGTACATAGACAACTTGAAGTGGATACTCTAAAATGCTCAAGACAAGTGTGAGTGCTATGGATGGCCTTCCGTATGGAGCGGGGAATGAATCCGTAGTAGTGTATTGATGTGGTGATTAGTGGACTGCGTGTCACGTTGTCTCACCTCAAAAGTTTCTTGTAGTCGTAGAACAGGATAGCCACGAGTCAAAGCTGGCTTGCTGCAACTAAACTCCACATTACCTTTTGACACTAATGCATGTATGATAGGATCGATGTAAGTCTTCTTTGAGTACCTTTGTACTCACGTTGCTTTATTTATGTTTTGCAGCGGAGACTTGGTCTTACTAGTAGTTCGCTTGGACTTGACGAGTAGCTTGTTACCTCAGCTACGATCTTGTACCCTGGGAGGGTCTTGTAGATAGTCGGGCTTCTCGGCCTTTTTTCTTTTGTAGTTATGCGTACTCGGACATGTAATGCTTCCTCTTGTTGTTTGTATGCTCTGAATGATGGGTCATGTGACCCTGTTTGTACTTATTGCTATGTGGCTCTTACGAGCCTTTATCTATATGAGTTTGCGTTATGTTGTGATGCCATGTTGTACAGCACATACTTGCATGTTATCGTCGTGTAACTTGTATTGCTATGTGTGGGATCCGACAACCTAGTTGTTTATCCTTGGTAGCCTCTCTTATGGGAAATGTAGTCTCGTGCCACGGCGATAGTAGTCCGCTTCTGCCCGGTTCACGAGTCCTGCTAGCCCACCTCTGCTTGGACACTTATTGGCGGCATGTGTTTCACCGTTCCTATATACATCCCTTGGAAATGTCACGCGGTGTTATTGAGTCTGCCTAGCTGCTACAGCCGGGATCGAGTCCTGTTAGTTGATGCTACAGCCGAATTCATACGTTGATGACCGACATGCTCGATGTGATTCATGTATGCTGTCCCCATAGGTTAGTGCCACTTTGGGTTCCACGACTAGTCATGTCGGCCGGGTTCTTCTGTCATATGGATGCTAGCGACACTATCATATCGTGAGCCAAAATGCATAAGCGGTCCGGGCCATGGTAAGCGACACCGTGGGAATACCGTGCGTGAGGCGCAAGGTGATATGATGTGTTACATGCTAGATCGGTGTGACTTAGGATCGGGGTCCCGACAGCTTTGGTATCGAGCTTTGTTGCTGTAGGATTTCCAAGCCAACCTGATCGAAGTTGAGTCTAGAAATGCTTTAGTTATATAGGGAATTGATTGTGGAAGGAGCGTAAGGCTCTTTTACTCCTTTACCTCATGGCCTCTGATCAGGTCGTCCTATCTTTCCTCTACGGGTTAAGGAACTAGGCTATCTCTTACATCTGCTCGGGATCACGTGTTACTATTTCCGTAGTCCCATAGGATTGGTTGATCGAGTCTTACCCCGATTTTAGTACCCTCGGTGTAGCATGTTTAGTATTATCCCGAACCTTTGAATGATGATGTTGAGTATGGTGCTACCCCATTTTGCAGAATGTCTCATTTTGAACATTTCTTGCCGTTATCTTGCGGAATTGCCCGGAGTTAGAGAGTTACTAATATCGGTGTCCCACATTTTCGGTATGTAGTGATGTGATTCCGTCCTTGGTTTCGTTTCTCGGGATGTCATCGGTTAAGCGAAGTTACATTGCTCGTAGCGAGAACCACGGAGATGGAAGGATGAGGATCCTCCGACCAGCCTTCATTAGCGATGGTTCATGTTAGAAATGGAGAGGAACAAGCGTGAGTCTAACCGTTTGTTGGCGCGTGTCGAGAGAACACCGCACATCAGTCCAAAGGTTTGCAACCATTCATGACTTCATTAAGCTTGCACCCACCCACCTTCCATCACTCCATCGAGCCACTCGATGCCGATGGTAACCCGTAGCATCACTCATAAGTTGCGTTCATAAGCGTATCTCGAAGATGACAAGGTCACCTATGCTGCATACCACACGGAAGGTCATGCTAGTCTTTGGTGGCAGAACTATGAGCTATGCTTCCGGTGGTCGATTCAACACGGAGAGATTTCACCTAGGCTTTTCGCGAGCATCACATTCTGAAGCCCTCATCGATCGCAAGAGAGAAGAGTTACGTAGTTTCACCCAGTGAGATGGCTGTTGATGCTTCAGCAGAGAGTTTGAGAACCTTGCCCGTTATGCCCTGAAGAAGTGTCCACGGGCGCCAAGAAGCGAGCTAGGTTCGGAAGGTCTCAACCCCAAGTTGCGTCGTGACCTCCACCTGCACCATTGTGATACATTCCAAGCTCTTGTGAACAAGGCCATTAATGCGAGACAGCTCAGCTCACCTACGAGAGTCGTAAGCACCACCGTGAATTGGTTTCTTCCTCCGGTTCTAGTTCGCAGAAGCGCGAATTTGGATTCGAACTCTGCTCTTCCACCGGATATTCACGAGGCCATCCCATATGGCGCCTCACCCAGTTCGATTACATGCTCCACCCAGGCCTCTTGGTAGACCACTTGTCAATGCGGGTCCACGTCCAACCGAGGACTTGCTTCACATGCGGAGAGCGAGGACACTATGCGCGTGGTTGCTCTCAAGCGATTATGCTCCACCCGGCGAGAAGCTTTGTTGGCTGTGTTAAGCCATCCGCAAGATGATCGATGTCAAGTCAGCTCCGCTGGCGTGGATGTGTGCATCACGTCTCAGCTAAAGCGCTCATGATGATCCGGATGTCGTTCTTGGTACACTCCTTGTCAATTGTCATCCGCCTCGGTTCTATTCGATCTTGGAGCATCTCATTCCTTCATTTTAAAGCTATGCTAACTTGCACAACATATCATTTTGTGATATGCCCTCTCCGCTAGTCATTCAAACTCCACGGATCCAAATGGCAAACTTCTTGTATAAGCCATAGTAGCGAAATCCTTGTTGACAGACTTGTATTCCTTGCCTCACTTGTAGCCCTCAAGTCTTGAGATATTAACATCATCTTGGGTATGGGTGGATGACAGCTCATCATGCCAAGATTGATTGTTTCACTAGGTGCATTCAGCTTACACACCCATCGGCAAGATAGTCCTTTATCTCCACTAGAGTTGCAAGCGTCAACTCTATTCTCTTAATGCCAGCCCTCTTCCGGACCTTGAAGATATCCCGGTAGTCCGTGACTTTCCGGATGTTTTCGGAGGAACTGCGGTGTTCCACAGCGAGAGATGTAGAGTTAAGTCATAGATCTTATTCGGGAACCGCCCCAATCTCTAGGAGACCTTATAAGATGGCACCCTTAGAACTAGCGAGCTTAGAAACAACTTGATGAGTCCTTGCAAAGGGTTTCATCCGTCCTAGTTCTTCTCCTTGGGCTTGCCCGTCCTCTTCGTCAAGAAGAAGGATGAATGCGGACGGATGGTTGTAGATTATCGTCCGTTAATTTGGTCACGATAAAGAACAAGTATCCGCTCCCGGGATCAACGACACGTATGATCAGCTCGATGGATCCTCGATCTTTTCTAAGATGGATTTGAGGTTAGGCTACCACCAAATCAAGATCGAGAAATGGAACATTCCCAAAACAGCCTTTGTCACTCGTTATGGCGATATGAGTACACCGTCATGTCCTTTGGTCTAACCAGCGCTCCAGCTACATTCTCCGCTTGATGAACTCGATCTTCATGGAGTATTTAGATAAATTTGTCGTGGTTTACCTCGATGATATTCTTATTTACTCGAAGAATGAGGAAGAGCATGCGAACATCTTAGACTTGTGCTAGAAAACTCGAGAGCACACGCCTTTATGCCAAGTTCTCCAAGTGTGAATTTTGGTTGCGAAGTGACCTACCTAGGCCACGTAATCTCTGGTAAGGGCATTGCTGTCAATCCCGAGAGAGTTCAGGCCGTTCTTGATTGGACTCCACGAAACCGTTAAACAAGTTAGGAGTTTCCTTGGTCTAGCCAGCTATTATCGCCGCTTTGTTGAAAACTTCTCCAAAGTAGCTAAACCCCTCACGGAACTTCTCAAGAAAGATAAAAAGTTTGAGTGGTCCCCACGGTGTGAGTACAGTTTTCGGGAACTGAAAAGGCGCTGACTTCTGCTCCCATACTAGTGCCACGGTTTCACTAAAGACTTTGTTATCTCTGCGGCGCCTCACGCGAGGGACTAGGTTGCATTCTTATGCAGGATCGTCATGTGATTGCCTATGCATCTCGTCGTTGCATCCACATGAGGAGAATTATCCTACACATGATCTAGAGCTTGCGGCCGTAGTCTATGCACTCAAGACTGGCGACATTACCTTCTTGGTAAGCGTTGCGAGATCTACACCGATCACGAGTCTCAAGTATATCTTCACCCAACCAGATTTGAACCTTAGACAAAGGCGTTGGTTGGAGTTGATCTGATTATGATCTAGGGATTACCTACACCCGAGCAAAGCCAATGTCATGGCTGATCGTTAAGCCGTAAATCCTATTGCAACAATCTCATGTTGCGGCAAGGCCAACCACTTCTCCATGAGGAATTTTGTAAGCTTAACCTTCACATTGCTCCTCACAGTTCCTTTCTACCTTGGTGGCGAAACCTACTCGGTGGATCATATCATAGAAGCCCGAAGCATGATCTGGGGATTACGGATCAAGAGAAAGCGTTGCCAAGGGTATTGCTGGTAGTTTCTCTATAGATGATCGAGTGTCGTTTTCTTTGGGCACCGCTGGTGGTCCCAAAGCAACATCTTCGACAAGCTGATTCTTAAGGGCGCATGAATCTCCTCTCACAATTCATCCCGGTAGTACTAAGATGTATCGGGACCTCGCGGAGGTTACGGTGGACTAGGATGAAGAGAAATTGCTCGATTTATTGCTAAGCGTGGCGTTTGTCGTCGCGTTAAAGCGAGCATCAAAGGCCTCTTGGCACCCTTCAACCCTTAGCTATTCTGAGTGGAAATGGGATAAAGTTGGTATGGATTTCATCACCGGCTTTCCCGGGACCAAGAAAGGAATAATGCTATCTTCGTGATCGTTGATCGTCTTTCCAAAGTGGCTCACTTCCTTCTGTTCGAGAGAGTATCACTTTGCTAGTCAGCTCGCTGACTTATACATTCTCGAATAGTGTCACTCCATGGTGTTCCACTAGAGATCAATTCAGACCGTGGTAGTCTTTTCACTTCTCATTTAGGAGAGTTTCCAAACTGCCATGGGAACCCATCTTTTCTTGATGCCGCTTTCCACCCTCGGTCAAGTGGTCGGTGGAAAGGTCAACCAAATTCTCGAAGACATGCTTAGAGCTTGCGTTATCTCATTCGGTATGGATTGGGAGAAATGTCTTCCTTTCGCCGAGTTTGCTTATAACAATAGCTATCAATCGGTCTCAAAAGCTCCTTTTGAGATTCTCTATGGGCGAAGATGTCGAACACCTTTGAACTGGTGAGAAACGGTGAAAGACAATTCTTTGGACGGACATGATCCGGGAGGCGAGAAGAGCAAGTTCGCATCATTCGTGAGAATTTGAAAACAGCCCAATCTCGTCAAAGAGCCGATATGACCGTCGTCATAAGGAAGTGGCTTATGAAGTTGGCGACAAGGCTTACCTTGGGTTACTCCTCTAAAGGGTACCCATCGTTTGATATCAAGGGCAAGTTGGCTCCTCGTTACATTGGCCCTTTTGCATTCTCGCTAAGCGAGGAGAGGTTGCCTACCAGTTGGAACTACCCCACATCTTTCTCGAGTTCATGATGTCTTCCCGTCTCTCAACTCGGCGTTGCTTCTCGGATCCTATCCGGAGTGGACCACAAGCGCTTGATCTCCAAGATAACCTCACATACGAGAGTACCGGTTCGCATTCTTGATCAAGCGGGCGTGTTACTCGACGTCGAATATCAAGTTTCTCAAGGTTGATGGTCTCATCATTCCGAGAGAAGCTACTTGGGGCGAGAAGATCGTCTTATTTGAGTACCCGCTTTCTTTCCGTCGACCCACAGAATCTCGGGGCGAGATTCTTTCAAAATGAGGCGAGTTGTCACATCCTAGTTACGGTATGCTCAAGGCTAACTAGTCATTGTGCATCATGTTTAAATTCCATTTAATTTTGAAATGGGGATTGTGAAACCCTCAGAATAATTTTTGGAAATGACCCAAAAATAAAAATTGCTCCAAAGGGTCCAGGAAAATGCTCATGTGGCCCTCTGAAAATATTGGACAGAGATAATAATCAAACCAATATTTTTGGGAGTTCATAAATATTTATACTTGGGCATTTGGAATTAATGCATACCTAATTGCATTGGATATATATTATTATATATATAAAATATTGTCAAAAAATTGTGCCTTTTGTTGAGGAGCTCTGGAATAATATAAATAGCTCCTATAAAAATTGGCATAATTAAATAAAGTGATTTGGTATTTTAGATAAATCAAACAAATGTCGAATATTAAAAAAAAAAACAAAATAGGAAAAAACCCTTACGACTTACCTCCCACGGCCCGGCTCACATGCGGCTTGCTGGCAGCCAGCCCAGCCGGCCCAGCGCCGGCCGTCCCCTTCTCGCGCCCGGAGGAGGAGGGGGCCTGGCTTGGCCAGCTTGTGCCCAGCGTCCGGTGAGAGACCGTTCCCCGCCACCTCCTGCTTCCTCCCTCGTCGCCACTGACACAGGCAGCGCGCTTGCGCGCCAGTCCTTCCCCCCACTCTCTCTCGATTTCCCTCCTCCTCGGTTTCCTCCCCTCTCTTCACGGACCGCACCGAGGCGCCGCTGCTGCGCCGCCGTGGCCACCATCTTCCCTCGCTCTCTCTCCGTGTCACGCAAGATCCGCGCCGCCGTCGCTACCTCCCGTCGAGCCACGTGGCCGGGAAGCCTGGGCGCCGCCATCGCCATCTTCTCCATCTCCGCCCGCGGAGATCGCCACCGTCGTTCGCCCGCCGTCCGCGCTTCCCTAAGGCCGCCAACCAGCTCCCGGACCGTCGTGAGCTCCTCTACCTATCCCCTACCTCCGTGCTCGATTCGCCGTGTAGCCACGCCCCGCCGATCGGCGCCCCTCGCGCCCGGCCATGTCGCCCGTCGTAGCTACGGCCGTGCAAGCGCAGCGTCCGGCGGACCACCACATTGATCGTCCTCGAGTCTACGCACCCACTCCGTCGCCCTGCGTGCACCGTAGCCCTCTTCCCTCTCGCCCGAACTCGGCGCCCGCCGCGGCTCTGCTCCGGCGAGCTCGGCCCACCACCCTGCTGCTGCCTCGGCTCGTCACGGCGGCGAAACTCCTCTGATGCCCCGGGGCGTAAGCGGTGGCCCGCAGCGAAACAACTCGGCGAGCCCTCGCCGCGCGTTTTGGTCGCCGCCGACCAGCTCGGCAAGCGGCGTGGCGGCCGGCAGTGGTGCTAATCACCAACTAACCTACCCCCTAACGCGGCGGTGGGCCCCGGCGCCACTAACACGAATTAGATTAAATTAAACCCCCTGTTAACTAACTAAGACAGCGGCGTGTGGGCCCCACACGTCAGGTTTGACCCAGCCAGCCGCAGTTGACCTGCTGACGTCATGCTTGCGCAGTGCTGACGCAATATTATATTTCTGGATTTAATTAAATCAGGAAATTCCAGAATATATTCAAAACTTCAAAAATTCATAGAAATTCAACCGTAGCTCAGATTGAAATAATTTATATATGAAAAATTATCAGAAAAATTCAATCTATCCATCTGTACTAGTTTCATGCATGACAAACCAACTTATACATGCTGTATAAGTGAAACTCTAAAATGGCATTTATAAGAGCTTACTTTGGAATTGCATTTGAACCTTTGGTTCAAATGGACTTCATTCAAATTGAATACCAGTTGCATTAACTCAAACAGCATCACATCTACATGCCATGTTCATGCATCATATTGTTGCATATGATTGTGTATTGATTGCCGGCACCGTTCCTTCTCGATAGGTCTGCTCAGGAGACGTTCAGTGCACATCTATGAGCGGTGCCTCCTTGATGATTACCGGGCAAGCAAATCCCTTGTTCATTCGATACAATCCTACTCTCTCGCTCCTGCTCTCGGTTATTGCATTAGGACAACAACGATTCATCGCTACTTTGTGTCTGCGGTAGTTGAACCCATTCCTCTGCATGACTGTCATTGCCACGATAATTAGTTGAAAACCCACTAGCATGTGTAGGAGTTGATTGAGCCATGTTGTGTTCCTACCATGCTATGCCTGCTATTGCTTAGAGTTGTGTCGGTCGATTCATTGGGAATGAATTGGATGCAGTTCTATGTTCCGATCTTTGAGAGTGAAGTGTGTGAACACGATTTGGTAAAGGTAGCGGTGAGAGGCCATGTAGGAGTACATGGTGGGTTGTCTCCTTTGGAACCGTCCTTAAGCTTGAGTTCTATGTATGTTGTCCAATGACTCGATACTACCACACATTGGGTTCGGTAACTCGACCCTCTCGACTTATTAATCAACTTGATCTCTGTCCGAGGAGTCATAACTAGTTTACGGTGTTTGTAGGTAGTGCTATTTTTCTACCAAGTGGCACCCGGCGAGGGTGGGCTTAGGACAGACTAAACACGGGTGGCACGGTGTACCAAGTGGCACCGGATGGTGAGCTTGGGAACCCTGCTCACATCGTTTGGGGCCGTGGCGACACCCGGCGGATCTCCTTGCGGATGGAACCGAATAGGCGATAAGCACGGACTAGAGTCTTGTGTGGTTAGTCGGTCGTGGCCGACACCCTCGTGAGCTTCCGCTTGAAGGTTGCGAGATACATGACATGTATATGGCGGTAAGTGGCGAGGCGTGTGTGAAGAAGTACACCCCTGCGGGGTTATCATGATCTATTGAATAGCCGTGTCCTCGATTATGGACTTCTTGGATGCTTCGTGGTACATAGACAACTTGAAGTGGATACTCTAAAATGCTCAAGACAAGTGTGAGTGCTATGGATGGCCTTCCCGTATGGAGGCGGGAATGAATCCGTAGTAGTGTATTGATGTGGTGATTAGTGGACTGCGTGTCGTTGTCTCACCTCAAAAGTTTCTTGTAGTCGTGAAACAGGATAGCCACGAGTCAAAGGCTGGCTTCTGCAACTAAACTCCACATTACCTTTTGACACTAATGCATGTATGATAGGATCGATGTAAGTCTTCTTTGAGTACCTTTGTACTCACGTTGCTTTATTTATGTTTTGCAGCGGAGACTTGGTCTTACTAGTAGTTCGCTTGGACTTGACGAGTAGCTTGTTACCTCAGCTACGATCTTGTACCCTTGGGAGGGTCTTGTAGATAGTCAGGCTTCTCAGCCTTTTTCTTTTGTAGTTATGCGTACTCGGACATGTAATGCTTCGCTTGTTGTTTGTATGCTCTGAATGATGGGTCATGTGACCCTGTTTATACTATTGCTTTGTGGCTCTTGAGCCTTTATCTATATGAGTTTGCGTTATGTTGTGATGCCATGTTGTACAGCACATACTTGCATGTTATCGTACATGTAACTTGTATTGCTATGTGTGGGATCCGACAACCTAGTTGTTTATCCTTGGTAGCCTCTCTTATGGGAAATGTAGTCTCGTGCTTACGGCGATAGTAGTCCGCTTCTGAGCCGGTTCACGAGTCTGCTAGCCCAGCACTACTGCTTGGACACTTGGTGGCGGCATGTGTTTCGCCGTTCCTATATACGTCCCGGAAATGTCGCAGCGGTGTTATTGAGTCTGCCTAGCCTGCTATAGCCGGGATACGGAGTCTGTTAGCCAGTGCTACAGCCGAATTCATCGTTGATGACCGACATGCTCGATGTGATTCATGTATGCTGTCCCCATAGGTTAGTGCCACTTTGGGTTCCACGACTAGTCATGTCGGCCGGGTTCTCTGTCATATGGATGCTAGCGACACTATCATATCGTGAGCCAAAATCATAAGCGGTCCGGGCCATGGTAAGCGACACCCGTGGGAATACCGTGCGTGAGGCCGCAAGGTGATATGATGTGTTACATGCTAGATCGGTGTGACTTAGGATCGGGGTCCCGACATCTTCCGCGGCCGGGCATGACCCAGGAAAGTGTGTCCGGCCAAATGGGATCAAGCGTGCTGGGTAAGATGGTGCAACCTGCGGGAAGTTAATCTATTAGGATAGCCCGTGATCTTGATAGCAGGGCGACTTGGAGTTGTACCTTGAGCTTATGACAACTAGAACCGGATACTTGATAAAACACACCCTTTCAAGTGCGGATACAACTTGATCCTCTCTTGACTCTGCTCGATAGCTATGACCCCTCCTCTCTTCTCGTGGATTGCCCGACCCTCTATGTATGATATGGATAGGCCTCCATTTCACACACACATTGCATGCAAAATTTTGTTTGAGATGTCATCGACACATATTCCCACAAATAATTCACGAAATCAACCCCCCCACCCCCACCCCCACCCCAAAACAAAAAGCACCCTGCAAGCCTTGGTTTGTATCTCTCACACACACCCACATAGGTGGGGACATGCGAGGAAGAGAAGAGGTGCATGCAGGTGCGTACTCCCATCTCTTTCCCAACCACACCCAGTGGTGCGGTGGAGCTCAGTGCATCACGAAAAAGGCCACGTGGTAATTTGGCACGTATCTTGGTTGTCCACTTGGTGGAGGGAGGATCGTCTACCGGGTGAACAAACAAATTGCAACTTGACATGTTATGTTAAAAAGGCAAACCATCGGGGCCTACCTTAGAGCAAGACTTTTGATATGTCCGTCAACTTTCATGAGCAGGAGAAGCTTGCTTAATCTGCTGTCTCCCCATGCAGGCGCGGTGGCTCATGAGGATGAGGTGAAGCTTGCTCCGCCCACCCGCTCCTACGCCCATCTGCCTTGATGGCTCATGAGGACAAGGAGAAAAATTTACTACTCCTCCGTTTACTCCTCGTCCCTACTACCTTGGTTATAGAGATTATATCATATTGTTTGGAATATATATGTCCTTTAGTAGATTTCAATATGAACTACTAGTACATACTCCAAACACTGATGTATATAGGCGTATTTTAGAGTGTAGATTCACTCATTTTGCTCCGTATGTAGCACTCTCCCTCGCACCTCGACCCTCGCCCGCGTGGTGGACATGCAGCAATTCATTCGGTCTCATATAGCGAGCGATATATCTTT
>JAHIAM010006881.1:0-41538 GCA_021605205.1 Aegilops longissima
AACTCAAAACTAGATCATGCCATGACTTTATTCTACTAGATCAAGATACTACTAATAGGATCGAACTAAGAAAAAGCAGTAAAGATAGGAGTTGTGATGGTGATCGATACAGGCACCTCCCCAAGCTTGGCGTTGCCAAGGCGGTGATACCCATGTGATTATGTCTCCTTCTTTGGTGAGGAAGTGGAGGTGTTGTTGATGATCCGGGCTTGTCGTCCAGGCCTCCTTGATCCTTTCATCCTTGTTGATCTCCATGGGTTCTTCCCTCTTGAGCTCTTTCTTCATTAGCCAAGCATCTTTGTCACCATTGCCGGAGGAGGGGCGACATGATGCAAACCCTTGACAATCTGGAAAAATTCGAAACAGAGCGGAGGATAATTGCGTGATCGGAGTCAAAACCTTCGGAGAATATAACTGAATTTTCCGACCAAAATCACGTGCAAGAAAAGCAAGTCCGGAGGGCACCAGGTGCTCACGGGTAGGGCGCCTGGGGGGTGGCGGCGCCCTCCACCTGTGAAGGCCTCGTGTCCTTCCCGGACTTCCATTATTTTCTATTTTCTAAATATTCCAAAACAAATATTGCCTTAAAATTGTTTTGGAATCGGTTTTTACCGTACCACATACCTATTCCTTTTGGATCGCAGTGGAAAGTGTCCCTTATGTATTCCTCAGGATTGGTTTCAATAATATTGGTTTCAACATTTATGGGATTACCTAAGATATAATGTTTGATCCTTTGACCGTTTACCACCTTGGTTTGTGCCTTGAAGTTGTTGATTTTTATGGCGGGCGATAGACCTCCTCAATAAGTAGGGACCTTCCCATTTAGAGAAGTTTTTCCTGCAAAAATATTAAGCGAGGTTGTATAGCAATACATAATCACCTACATTAAACTCACGCTTTTGTATCCTTTTGTCATGCCATCTTTTAACTTTTCTTTAAATAACTTGGCATTTTCATAAGCTTGGGTTCTCCATTCATCAAGTGAGCTAATATCAAATAACCTCTTCTCACGGCAAGTTTGGAAATCATAGTTGAGCTCTTTAATAGCCCAATATGCCTTATGTTCTAGTTGAGAGGTAAGTGACAGCTTTTCCATAAACCATCTTATCGGAGACATACCCATAGGATTCTTATATGCAGTTCTATAGGCCCATAATGCATCATCAAGTTTCTTGGACCAATTCTTTCTAGACCTATTAACGGTCTTTTGCAAAATTAATTTGAGCTCTCTATTACTCAATTCTACTTGACCACTAGGCTGTGGATGATATGGAGATGCAATTCTATGATTAACGTCATATTTAGCAAGCATTTTACTGAAAGCACCATGAATAAAGTGTGAACCACCATCGGTCATTAAATATCTAGGGACTCCAATCCTCGGAAAAATAACTTCCTTAAGCATTTTAATAGAGGTGTTATGATCAGCACTACTAGTTGGAATAGCTTCTACCCACTTAGTACGTAATCAACAGCAACTAAAATATGTGTATACCCATTAGAGGCAGGAAAAGGTCCCATATAATCAAAGCCCCAAACATCAAATGGTTCAATAACAAGTGAATAATTCATAGGCATTTCTTGGCGTCTACTAATATTACCAATTCTTTGACATTCATCACAAGACAAAACAAACTTACGGGCATCCTTGAAGAGAGTAGGCCAATAAAACCAGATTGCAATACCTTATGTGCAGTTCTATCTCCACCGTGGTGTCCTCCATAAGCGAATTGAGACTTGCGTAGGATCATTCTGTTCATGCTCAGGTACTGGCGTCTAATAACACCATCTACTCCTTTATAAAGATGTGGGTCATCCCAAAGTAATATGTCAAATCATAAAGAACTTTTCTTTTGTTGGTATGTGAAGCTAGGTGGTATAAATTTAGCAATAATATAATTAGCATAATCAGCATACCATGGAGTGCTATGAGAAGTGCTTATGACATTTAGTTGTTCATCGGAAAGCTATCATCAATAGGTAGTGGGTCATCAAGAACATTCTCTAACCTAGATAAGTTATGCATGGGGGTTCTCAGCTCCTTTTCTATCAACAATATGCAAATCAAATTCTTGCAGCAAGAGAACCCATCTAATAAGTCTAGGTTTTGCATCTTTATTTTCCATCAGATATTTAATAGCAGCATGATCGTGTGAATAGTTAATTTAGAATCAACAATATAGGGTCTGAATTTATCACAAGCAAATACAACGCTAAAAGTTCCTTTTCGGTAGTAGCATAATTTCTTTGAGCATTGTCTAGAGTCTTACTAGCATAATGGATAACATTTAATTACTTATCAACTCTTTGCCCTAGAACAGCACCTACAACATAATCACTAGCATCACAATAATTTTAAAGGTAAATTCAATCGGTGGCTGACAACAGGTCGAGACTAATGCTTTCTTAAGTATTTCAAATGCTTCTACACAATCATCATCAAAGACAAATGGTACATCTTTTTGTAATAAATTAGTCGAGGCAGAAATTTTAGAAGTCCTTAATGAACCTCCTATAAAACCAGGGTGACCAAGGAAACTTCTTATACCTTTGATGTCCTTGGGACATGGCATCTTTCAATAGCATCAACCTTGGCTTTATCAACTTCAATACCTCTTTCGAAACTTTGTGCCCCAAGACAATACCTTCATTAACCATAAAGTGGCACTTTTCCCAATTCAAGACAAGATTAGTTTCTTCACATCTCTGCAAAACTCGATCAAGATTTCTCAAGCAATCATCAAAGAGGATCCATAGGCGGAAAAATCGTCCATGAAAACCTCCAAATCTTTTCACAAAAATCAGAATATAGCCATCATGCATCTTTGAAAAGTAGCGGTGCATTACATAAACCAAAAGGCGTTCTATAAGAAAAAGGTACCAAAAGGGCGTAAAAGTATTCTTTGATTGATCTTTAGCCGACCAAGTATTTGAGGAAACCGAATAACCATCTAGAAAGCAATAATGTGTATGTTTGCATAATCTTTCTAGCATTTGATCAATAAAAGGTAAGGGTAATGATCTTTCTTAGTAGCTTTACTTAATTTGCGAAATCAATTACCATCCTATAACCTGTGATAATTCTTTGCGGAATCAATTCATCTTTATCATTAGGGACAACATAATACCTCCTTCTTAGGGACACAATGGACAGGACTTACCCGACTATCGACAGCAGGATAAATTATACCGCCTCCGAAGCTTGAGTATTTCTTTTCTTACCACTTCTTTCATTTTAGGATTCAAGCGTCGTTGAGGATCACGAACTGGTTTAGCATCCGCTTCCAAATTTATTTTATGTTGACATAGAGTGGGACTAATGCCCTTAAGATCATCAAGAGTATATCCAATAGCTGACGGTGCTTTTGAGTTTTCAATAATCTTTCTTCTTCATGCTCTGAAGGTTAGCACTAATAATAACAGGATATATTTTCTTTTCATCAAGATAAGCATATTTAAGATTATCGAAGCGGTTTAAGCTCAAACACGGGGTCACCCTTGGGTGGAGGAGGATCCCCTAGGATTTCAACAGGCAAATTATGCTGCAGAATAGGTTCCTATTTAAAGAATACTTCATCTATTTCCCTTCTTTCATTCATGAACATCTCATTTTCATGGTCTAGCAAATAGTGTTCTAAAGGATCACTAGGAGGTACGGCAATAGAATCAAGACCAATAATTTCATCCTTACTAGGTAATTCTTCCTCACGATGTTGTTTACTAAATTTAGAGAAATTAAACTCATGAACCATATCATCCAAGCCAGTAGTAACAACATTCTTTTTGCAATCTATCCTAGCATTAACAGTATTCAAGAAGGGTCTACCAAATATAATGGGACAAAAGCTATCTTGTGGAGAACCAAGAACAAGAAAATCAGCAGGATATTTAGTTTTCCCACACAAGACTTCAACATCCCTAACAATTCCCACTGGTGAAATAGTATCTCTATTGGCAAGCTTAATTGTGACATCAATTTCTTCTAACTCAATAGGTGCAGTATCATGCATAATTTCTTTATATAATTCAATGGGTATTGCACTAGCACTAGCGCCCATATCACATAAGCCATGAACAATGATCTCCTATTTTAACAGAAATAACAGGCACACCTACCATAGGTTTATGTTTATCTTGAGCACAAGGTTTAGCAATTCTAGCAGTTTCACCACAAAATTGAATAACATGCCCATCAATATTATCAGACAAGAGATATTTAACAATAGCAATATTAGGTTCTACTTTAACATGCTCAGGAGGTGTATAAGTTCTAATATTGCTTTTACTAACAGATTGAAGCTTTAGCATGATCCTTTGCTCTAACGAGGAAAGGTGGTTTCTCAACATAAGAGGTAGGAACAATAGGATCATTATAAGTGACAGTCTTTTCTTCAACTTTAATAGGTGCAGCTACTTTTACTTCTATGGGAGGATGATATTTAAACCACTTCTCCTTAGGGAGATCAACATAAGTAGCAAAAGATTCACGAAAGAAGCTACTATCTCGAGTCAAATCCATATTTAGTGCTAAACTTACGGAACATATCGGTGTCCATAAAAGATTTAACACAATCAAACTTAGGTGTCATACCGACTCCTTACCTTCGTCGAGGTCCCAATCTTCAGAGTTGCATTTAATTCTATCCAATAAATTCCATCTGAATTCAATAGTCTTCATCATAAAGAGCCAGCAAGAAGTATCGAGCATGAATGCGATTGTTATCGAAAGCCGAGCATAAATTTTTGAAGAATTGTCACTTTTGAGAGCTCATGATTGGGGCATGAATATAACATTGATTTAAGCCTCCCCCAAGCTTGAGCGATGCTTTCTCCTTGCGAGGCCAAAATTATATATATAATTGCGATCACGATGAACAAGATGCATAGGGTAATACTTTTGATGAAATTCCAATTTCAATCTTTTATAGTTCCATGATCTCGTATCATCACATAGCCTATACCATATCAATGCGTCTTCCTTGGAAGATAAAGGGAAGACCTTCTTCTTAACAACATCATCGGGTATACCGCAAGCTTAAATAATCCACAAACTTCATCCACATAGAGTAGATGTTCATCGGGATGCTTTGTTCCATCTCCTATAAAAGTATTAGCCAGCGTTTTTCCATCATACCGAAGGAACTTCAAAGGAGTTTCATTTTCAATAGGTTCATTAGGTTGAGGAGCAACTCTTTGTCTCTGACGGGTGAAGATACCCAACAAGCCCCTCGGAGAATTATTTTCCATAGTAACAAGTGATAGAAAATTTCAGCACACTATATAGATTTTTCCTTACCAAATTTCACTTACCAAAGGCGCTTCACTCCGACAGCGGCGCCAGAAAAGAGTCTTGATGACCCACAAGTATAGGGGATCTATCGTAGTCCTTCGATAAGTAAGAGTGTCGAACCCAACGAGGAGCGAAGGAAATGATAAGCGGTTTTAGCAAGGTATTCTCTGCAAGATCTTGAAATAAGTGGTAAGATAGTTTTGTGATAAGGTAAATTGTAATGAGCAACAAGTAACAAAAGTAAATAAGGTGCAGCAAGGTGGCCCAATCCTTTTGTAGCAAAGGACAAGCCGGACAAACTCTTATATAAGGAAAAACGCTCCGGGACACATGGGAATATCGTCAAGCTAGTTTTCATCACGCTCATATGATTCAGCGTTGGTACTTTGATAATTTGATATGTGGGTGGACCGTGCTTGGGTGATGTTATTACTTGAACAAGCATCCCACTTATGATTAACCTCTATTGCAAGCATCCATAACATACAACAAAAGTATTAAGGTAAACCTAACCATAGCATGAAACATATGGATCCAAATCAGCCCTCACGAAAGCAGCGATAAACTAGGGTTTAAGCTTCGTCACTATAGCAACCCATCATCTACCTATTACTTCCCAATGCCTTCCTCTAGGCCCAAATAATGGTGAAGTGTTACGTAGTCGCGTTCACATAACACCACTAGAGGCTAGACAACATACATCTCATCAAAATATCGACGAATACCAAATTCACATGACTACTAATAGCAAGACTTCTCCCTTGTCCTCGGGAACAAACGTAACTACTCACAAAGCATATTCATGTTCATAATCAGAGGGTAGTAATATGCATAAAGGATTTGAACATATGATCTTCCACCAAATAAACCAACTAGCATCAACTACAAGGAGTAATCAACACTACTAGCAACCTACTAGTACCAATCCGGACTTGGAGACAAGAATTGGATACAAGAGATGAACTAGGGTTTTGAGAGAAGATGGTCTGGTGAAGATGTTGATGGAGATTTCCCTCTCCCGATGAGAGGAGCGTTGGTGATGATGATGGCGATGATTTCCCCTCCGGAGAAGTGTCCCGGCGAACAGCTCCGCAGAGCCCTAGATTGGTTGCCAAGGTTCCGCCGTGGCGCGAGTCTCGTCCCGAAAGGTTGTCTCTGATTTTTTCTCATCGAAAGACCTCATATAGGAGAAGATGGGCATCGGAGAGCCACCGGGGCCCACGGTAGGCGCGCCCGAGGAGGCCCCACCTCGTGAGCGGTGTGGGCCCCGGCCTTCATCTTTGGTGACGATTTTTCTTTATTTATTTTAAGACATTCCGTGAGTTTCAGGACTTTTGGAGTTGCGAATAGGTCTCCAATATTTGCTCCTTTTCCAGCCCGAATTCCGATGCGGCATTCTCCTCTTCATGTAAACCTTGTAAAATAAGAGAATAGCAATAAGTATTGTGATATAACATGAAATAACAGGCCAATGCGATAAATATCGATATAAAAGCATGATGCAAAATGGACGTATCATGAGTCTCGGTCATGTCTACATAGTTCTCGAACCCGTAGGGTCCTACGCTAACGTTCGATGACGATTGGTATTATGAGTTTATGTGTTTTGATGTACGGAGGTATTTTGGAGTCCCGGATGTGATCACGGACATGACGAGGAGTCTCGAAAATGGTCGAGACATAAAGATCGATATATTGGAAGGCTATGTTTGGACACGGAAGGGTTTCAGATGAGTTCGGCATTCTTATGGAATACGGGATTACCGAACCCCGGGTAGTCAATGGGCCTTAGTGGGAGAGAGGAAGAGGCGGCCAGTGGAGGCGCCCAAGCCCAACTAGGGAAAGGGAAAACTACTCCTACTAGGGTAGGACTCCCCTTTAGCGCGCCCTATTAGGGCAGCCCTCCCTCCTCCACTCCTTTATATACGGGAGGGGCACCCCATAGACACACAAGTTGACATTGTCTTAGCGTGCAGGTGCCCCTCCAGATTTCCACCTCGGTCATATTGTCGTAGTGCTTAGGTGTGAAGGAAATATGCCCTAGAGGCAATAATAAAGTTATTATTTATTTCCTTATTTCTTGATAAATGTTTATTATTCATGCTAGAATTGTATTAACGGAAACATGATACATGTGTGAATACATAGACAAACTGAGTGTCACTAGTATGCCTCTACTTGACTAGCTCATTAATCAAAGATGGTTATGTTTCCTAGCCATGGACAAAGAGTTTTCATTTGATTAACGGGATCACATCATTAGGAGAATGATGTGATCGACTTGACCCATTCCGTTAGCTTAGCACTTGATCGTATATTATGTTGCTATTGCTTTCTTCATGACTTATACATGTTCCTGTGACTATGAGATTATGCAACTCCGTTTACGGAGGAACACTTTGTGTGCTACCAAGCGTCCAGCGTATCTGGGTGATTATAAAGGTGCTCTCAGGTGTCTCCAAAGGTACTTGTTGGGTTGGCGTATTTTGAGATTAGGATTTGTCACTCCGATTGTCGAGAGGTATCTCGGCCCACTTTCGTAATGCACATCACTTAAGCCTTGCAAGCATTGCAACTAATTAGTTAGTTGCTGGATGATGTATTCTGAGCGAGAAAAGAGACTTGCGGTACGAGATTGAACTAGGTATTGAGATACCGACGATCGAATCTCGGGCAAGTAACATACCGATGACAAAGGAACAACGTATTTTGTTATGCGGTGTGACCGATAAAGATCTTCGTAGAATATGTGGGAGCCAATATGAGCATCCAGGTTCCGCTATTGGTTATTGACCGGAAGCGTGTTTCGGTCATGTCTACATGTTCTCGAACCCGTAGGGTCCTGCGCTAAAGGTTTCGATGGTTATATTATGAGTTTGTGTGTTTTGCGTCTCGAAGGAGTTGAGTCCCGGATGAGATCGGGGACATGACGAGAGTCTTGAAAAGGTCGAGGCGTAAAGATCGATATATTGGACGACTATATTCGGACTTCGGAAAGGTTCCAGTGATTCGGATATTTTTGGATCGGAGAGTTACGGAATTCGCGGGGAATATATGGGCCTTATTGGGCCATACGGGAATAGAGGAGAGAGGCCAAAGGAAGGAGGCCTGCGCCCTCTACGGTCTGAATTGGATAAGGGCGCAGCCCCTTTTCCTTCTTCCTCTCCCCTTCCTTCTCTCCTACTCCAACAAGGGAAGGAGGAGTCCTATCTCCGTGGGAGTAGGACTCCCATGGCGCGCCTCCTAGGCCGCCGCCCTCCCCTTGGCTCCTTTATATCTAGGGCAGGGGGCACCTAGGCACAACAACAATTGATCTCTTGATCTCTTGCCGTGTCGTGCCCCCTCCACCATAGTCTCGATAATATTGTGCGGTGCTTAGGCGAAGCCCGCGCGTAGAACATCAAGATCGTCACCGCCGTCGTTGTAACTTCTCCCCGACACTTTGCTGGATCGAGTCCGGGATCGTCATCGAGCTGAGCGTGTGCTAGAAGTCGGAGGTGTCGTAGTTTGGTGCTTGATTGTCGGGCCGTGAAGACGCGACTACATCAACCCGTTGTTCTAGCGCTTTCGCTTTCGGTCTCGAGTGCGTGGACAACACTCTCCCTCTCGTTGCTATGCATCACCATGATCTTGTGTGCGTGAGGAATTTTTTAAATTACTCGTTCCCCAACATGGTATCGATCCAGGTTTTATGCGTAGATGTTATATGCACGAGTAGAACACAAGTGAGTTGTGGGCGATACAAGTCATACTGCTTACCAGCATGTCATAATTTGGTTGGCGGTATTGTTGGATGAAGCGCCCGGACCGACATTACAGCCGAGCTTACGCGAGACTGGTTCTACCGACATGCTTTGCACAGGTGGCTGGCGGGTGTCGGTTTCTCCAACTTTAGTTGAACAGTGTAGGCTACGCCCGGTCCTTGAGAAGGTTAAAACAACACTAACTTGACGAACTATCGTTGTGGTTTTGATGCGTAGGTAAGAACAGTTCTTGCTCAGCCCATAGCAGCGACGTAAAATTTGCAACAACAAAGTAGAGGCGCCTAACTTGTTTCTGCGGGCATGTTGTGATGTGATATGGTCAAGGCGTGATGAGATATGAGTTGTTGTATGAGATGATCATGTTTTTTGAAGTTATCGACAAGCTGGCGGAAGCCCTATGGTTGTCTCTTTGTTGCATAAGATGCAAGTGCCAAATAATTGCTTTATTTTATCGCTGTCGATAGCAATAGTTAAAGAGCAATAGTTGGCGAGGCGACCATGTGCGACACATTGATATAGATCAAGATGATGAAGATCATGGTGTCGTATGCGGTGACGATAGAAATCATGACAGATACTTTGGAGATGAAGATCAAAGCGCAAGATGATCATGGCCATATCATGTCACAAATTTTGATTGCATATGATGTTTATATGTTATACATCTTATTCGTTTTGTTTGACGGTAGCATTTTAAGATGATCTCTCACTAATTATCAAGAAGTGTTCTCCGAGTATGCACCGTTGCGAAAGTTCTTCGTCTTGAGACACCACGTGATGATCGGGTGTGATAGGCTCTACGTTCAAATACAGGTGCAAAACAGTTGCACAGCGGAATACTCAGGTTAAACTTGCGAGCCTAGCATATCAGATATGGCCTCGGAACACGGAGACCGAAAGGTCGACGTGAATCATATAGTAGATATGATCAACATAGTGATGTTCACCATTGAAAACTACTCCATCTCACGTGATGATGGACATGGTTTAGTTGATTTGGATCACGTGATCACTTAGATGACTAGAGATGTCTGTCTAAGTGGGAGTTCTTAAGTAATATGATCAATTGAACTTTAATTTATCATGAACTTAGTCCTGGTAGTATTTTGCAAATTATGTTGTAGATCAATAGCTCGCGTTGTTGCTTCCCTATGTTTTTATATGTGTTCCTAGAGAAAACTAAGTTGAAAAATGTTAGTAGCAATGATGCGGACTTGGTCCGTGGTCTGAGGTTTTTCCTCATTGCTGCCGAAGAATTATGTCCTTGATGCACCGCTAGGTAGAGACCTATTGCAGGAGCAGATCGGGCGTTATGAGCGTTTGGCTAGCTCAATATGATGACTACTTGATAGTTTTGTGCACCATGCTTTATGGCTTAGAACCGGGACTACAAGCGTTTTGAAGCGTCACGGAACATATGAGATGTTCCATGAGATGAAATTGATATTTCATACTCATGCACGTGTTAAGAGGTATGAGACCTCGACAAATACTTCGCCTAAAAGATGGAGGAGAATTACTCAACTAGTGAGCAAGTGCTTAGATTGATGCGAGTACTACAATCGCTTGAATCAAGTGGGAGTTAATCTTCCGGATAAGATAGTGATTGACGAGTTCTCTAGTCACCATCACCAAGTTAGTAGAACTTCATGATGAACTATAGTATCGAGGGATGCGAAAACAATTCCCGAGCTCTTCGTGATGCTGAAATCGACGATGGTAGAAATCAAGAAAGAACATCAAGTGTTGATGATTGACAAGATCACTAGTTTTCAAGAAAGGGCAAAGGAAAGAAAGGGAAACTTCAAGTAGAATGGCAAGCAAGTTGTCACTCCCATGAAGAAGCCCAAAGCTGGACCAAAGCCTGAAACTAAGTGCTTCTACTTCAAAGGAAATGGTCCTTTGAAAGCGGAAATGCCCGAATATTTGGTGGATAAGAAGGATGGCAAAGTGATCAAGGGTATATTTGATATACAAGTTATTGATGTGTACCTTACTAGTGTTTATAGTAGCCCTAGTATATGATACTTGTTCGATTGCTAAGATTAGTAACTCGAAACATGAGTTCTAGAATAAGAGAGACTAGTTGAGGGTGAAGTAACGATGTGTGTTGGAAGTGGTTCCAAGATTGATATGATCATCATCATACACTCCCTATATTTTCGAGATTAGTGTTGAACCTAAATAATTGTTATTTGGTGTTTGCGTTGAGCATAAATATGATTAGATCATGTTTATTGTGATACGATTATTCATCTAAGAAAGAGAATAAATTGTTATTCTGTTTACATGAATAAAACCTTCTATGGTCATACACCCAATGTTGATGGTTTATTAAATCTTGATCATGGTGATACACATATTCATAATATTGATGCCAAAAGATGCAAAGTTGATAATGATAGTGCAACTTATTTGTGGCACTGCCGTTTGGGTCATATCGGTGTAAAGCGCATGAAGAAACTCCGTAAAGATGGACTTTTAGAATCACTTGATTATGAATCATTTGATGCTTGCGAACCATGCCTTTTGAGCAAGATGACTAAAACTCAGTTCTTCAGAACAATGGAACGAGCTACTGACTTGTTGGAAATAATACATACTGATGTATGCAGACCAATGAGTATTAAGGCTCGTGGCGGGTATCGTTATTTTCTAACCTTCACAAATGATTTGAGCGGATATGGGTATATCTGCTTAATGAAACACAAGTCTGAAACATTTGAAAAGTTAAAGAAATTCAGAGTGAAGTGGAGAATCATCGTAACAAGAAAATAAAGTTTCTACGATCTGATCGTGGAGGAGAACATTTGAGTTATGAGTTTGGCCTTCATATA
Source organism: Aegilops longissima (assembly GCA_021605205.1). Lineage (NCBI taxonomy): Eukaryota > Viridiplantae > Streptophyta > Magnoliopsida > Poales > Poaceae > Aegilops > Aegilops longissima. The sequence continues at coordinate 11,895 of JAHIAM010006881.1, forward strand.
AAACAATGTGGAATAGTTTCACAGCTCACGCCACGAACACCACAACATTATGGTGTGTCGACGTCATAACCGCACTTTATTGGATATAGTGCGATCTATGATGTCTCTTATCGGTTTACCACTATCATTTTGGGGTTATGCATTAGAGACAGCTGCATTCAGGTTAAATAGGGCACCATCTAAATCCGTTGAGACAACACCGTATGAACTATGGTTTAGCAATAAACCTAAGTTGTCGTTTCTTAAAGTTTGGGGTTGCGATGCTTATGTGAAAAAGTTTCAGCATGATGAGCTCAAACCCAAATCGGAGAATGCGTCTTCATAGAATACCCAAAAGAGACTATTGGGTACACCTTCCATCACAGATCCAGGTAAGATCTTTGTTGCTAATATGGATCCTTTCTAGAAGGAGTTTCTCTCGAAAGAAGTGAGTGGGAGGAAAGTAGAACTTGATGAGGTAATTGTACCTACTCCTTATTGGAAAGTAGTTCATCACAGAAATCTGTTCCGTGATTCCTACACCAATTAGTGAGGAAGCTAATGATGATGATCATGTAACTTCAAATCAAGTTACTACCGAACCTCGTGGGTCAATCAGAGTAAGATCCGCACCAGAGTGATATGGTAATCCTATTCTGGAGGTCATGTTACTTGACCATGGCAAACCTACGAGCTATGAGGAAGCGATGATGAGCCCAGATTCCGAAATGGCTTAAGGCCATGAAATCTGAGATGGGATCCATGTATGAGAACAAAGTGTGGACTTTGATTGACTTGCCCGATGATCGGCAAGCCACGGAAAATAAATGGATCTTCAAGAGGAAGGACAGCGTGATAGTAGTGTAACTATCTACAAAGCTAGACTTGTCGAAAAAGGTTTTTGACAAAGTTCAAAGTGTTGAATACAATGAGATTTTCTCACTCGTATCGATGCTTAAAAGTCTGTCGAATCATGTTAGCAATTGCCACATTTATGAAATTTGGCAAATGGATGTCAAAACTGCATTCCTTAATGGATTTATTAAAGAAGAGTTGTATATGATGCAACGAAGGTTTTGTCAATCCTAAAGGTGCTAACAAAATGTGCAAGCTCCAGCGATCCATCTATGGACTGGTGCAAGCATCTCGGAGTTGGAATATATGCTTGATGAGTTGATCAAAGCATATGGTTTTATCTGAACTTTTGGAGAAGCTGTATTTACAAGAAAGTGAGTGGGAGCTCTGTAGCATTTCTAGTATTATATGTGGATGACATATTGTTGATTGGAAATGATATAGAAATTATGGATAGCATGAAAGGATACTTGAATAAGAGTTTTTCAAAGCAAGACCTCGGTGAAGCTACTTACATTGAGCATCAAGATCTATATAGATAGATCAAGGCGCTTGATAAGATTTTTCAATGAGTACATACCTTGATAATTTTTTGAAATAGTTCAAAATGGAACAGTCAAGAAGGAGTTCTTGCCTGTGTTGCAAGGTGTGAAGTTGAGTAAGACTCAAGACCCGACCATGGCAGAAAATAGAAAGAGAATGAAAAGTCATTCCCTATGCCTCAGTCACAGGTTCTATAAAGTGTGCTATGTTGTGAACGACCTATTGTATACCTTGCTCTGAGTTTGGCAAAGGAATACAATTTTGATCTAATAGTAGATCCTTTGGACAGCGGTCAAGAATATCCTTAGTGAGGACTAAGGAGATGTTTCTCGATTATGGAGGTGATAAAGAGTTTGTTGTAAAAGTTACATCGGTGCAAACTTTTACACGATCCGAATGACTCTAAGTCTCAATCTGGATACATATTGAAAGTGGGAGCAATTAGTTAGAGTAGCTCCATGAAGAGCATTGAAGACATAGAATATTTGCAAAATACATACGACTCTATATGTGACAGACCCGTTGACTAAATTTCTCTCATGAACAAAACATGATCATACCTTTGTACTCTTTGGGTGTTAATCACATATCGATTTGAGCTAGATTATTGACTCTAGTAAACTCTTCGGGTGTTGGTCACATGACAATGTGAACTATGGGTGTTAACCACATACAGATGTGGATATTGGTGTTAAATCACATGGTGATGTGAACTAGATTATTGACTCTAGTGCAAGTGGGAGATGAAGGAAATATGCCCTAGAGGCAATAATAAATTTATTATTATTTCCTTATTTCATGATAAATGTTTATTATTCATGCTAGAATTGTATTAACGGAAACATGATACATGTGTGAATACATAGACAAACTGAGTGTCACTAGTATGCCTCTACTTGACTAGCTCATTAATCGGAGATGGTTATGTTTCCTAGCCATGGACAAAGAGTTGTCATTTGATTAACGGGATCACATCATTAGGAGAATGATGTGATTGACTTGAACCATTCCGTTAGCTTAGCACTTGATCGCATAGTATGTTGCTATTGCTTTCTTCATGACTTATACATGTTCCTATGACTATGAGATTATGCAACTCCGTTTATCGAGGAACACTTTGTGTGCTACCAAGCGTCACAACATAACTGGGTGATTATAAAGGTGCTCTAGGTGTCTCCAAAGGTAATTGTTGGGTTGGCGTATTTGAGACTAGGATTTGTCACTCCGATTGTCGGAGAGGTATCTCGGGCCCACTTCGTAATGCACATCACTTAAGCCTTGCAAGCATTGCAACTACTTAGTTAGTTGCGGGATGATGTATTTAGGAGCGAGAAAAGAGACTTGCGTAGCGAGATTGAACTAGGTATTGAGATACCGCGATCGAATCTCGGGCAAGTAACATACCGATGACAAAGGGAACAACGTATGTTGTTATGCGGTGTGACCGATAAAGATCTTCGTAGAATATGTAGGAGCCAATATGAGCATCAGGTTCAGCTATTGGTTATTGACCGGAAGCGTGTTTGGTCATGTCTACATTGTTCTCGAACCCGTGGGTCGCATGCGCTAAGGTTTCGATGCGGTTATATTATGAGTTTATGTGTTTTGATGTACCGAAGGGGTTGAGTCCCGGATGAGATCGGGGACATGACGAGAGTCTCGAAATGGTGAGACATAAATATCGATATATTGGACGACTATATTCGGACTTCGGAAAGGTTCGAGTGATTGGATATTTTTGAATCCGGGAGATTACGGAATTCGCGGGAATATATGGGCCTTATTGGGCCATACGGCAATAGAGGAGAGAGGCCAAAGGAAGGAGGCCTGCGCCCCCTTCGGTCGATTGGATAAGGGCGCAGCCCTTTTCCTTCTTCTCTCCCTCTTCCTTTTCTCCTACTCCAACAAGGAAGGTGGGAGTAGGACTCCCCATGGCGCGCCCCTCCTGGCCGGCCGCCTCCCCTTGGCTCCTTTATATCTGAGGCGGGGGCACCTCTAGGCACAACAAAATTGATCTCTTGATCTCTTAGCGTGTCGGTGCCCCTCCACCATAGTCCTCGATAATATTGTAGCGGTGCTTGGCGAAGCCCAATGACGTAGAACATCAAGATCGTCACCCGCGTCGTCTTGTGGAACTCCTCCCGACACTTTGCTGGATCGAGTCCGGGGATCGTCATCGAGCTGAACATGTGCTAGAACTTCGGAGGTGCCGTAGTTTGTGCTTGATCGATCGGGTGAAAGTGCAACTATCCCTAGGTGGTTTTGGTAATTCATAACAACATATAGCTCATTGAGCTAATGCTATTCAAGATGAACATTTCAGGAAAGTTCAATGAATGGCATGGCATGGATGATTAAAGTGGATCCCTCAAAATGCTAATGACAAAGGATTGGCTCAAGCTCAAAAGCTCAAGACTCTTCATTTTTATTTTAGTGATCCAAGATCACATTGAGTCTATAGGAAAAGCCAATACTATCAAGGAGGGATGAGGTGTTGTTAATGAGCCTCTTGCTTCATGTGCTTTGTGATATGCTCCAAAACCCTCACTACTTTCCCACATCCACAAATGACCTAAACCCATAGCCAAAATCGGTCACACGATTCTTCCAATCCAGCGCCACCGATTCCAAAAGTCATAGCCACCCACAAACCCTAAGCAAATCGGTCCTACCGATAGGGATCTCGGTCTCACCGAGATGGGATTATAATTCTCTGTTTCCCTTACTAACGTTTCGGTCTAACGAAGTGAGCAATCGGTCCCACCGAGATTGCAATGTAAACTCTCTGTTTCCTTTTGTAACATTTCGGTCTCACCGAAAAGAGCAAATCGGTCCCACCGAGTTTACGACCAACTCTGAAAAGCTTATTACCAAAATCGGTCTTACCGAAGTTTGTGTAATCGTCTTACCGAGATTACGTTATGCCTAACCCTAACCGAATCGGTCTCACCGAGTTGCATGTCGTCCACACGAAAATCACTAACGGTCACTAGGTTTACTAAATCGGTCCGCCGAGTCTATTGAATCGGTCCCACGAGTTTGGTAAATGTGTAGTAGTTAGATTTTGTGTGGAGGCTATATATACCCTCCACCTCCTCTTCGTTCGTGGGAGAGCCATCGAACAAACCTACACTTCCAACTTACCATTTGAGAGAGAACCACCTACTCATGTGTTGAGACCAAGATATTCCATTCCTACCATATGAATCTTGATCTCTAGCCTTCCCAAGTTGCTTTCCACTCAAATCTTCTTCCCACCAGATCCAAATCCTATGAGAGAGTTGAGTGTTGGGGAGACTATCATTTGAAGCACAAGAGCAAGGAGTTCATCATCAACACACCATTTGTTACTTCTTGGAGAGTGGTGTCTCCTAGATTGGCTAGGTGTCACTTGGGAGCCTCGACAATATTGTGGAGTTGAACCAAGGAGTTTGTAAGGGCAAGGAGATCGCCTACTTCGTGAAGATCTACCGCTAGTGAGGCAAGTCCTTCGTGGGCGAGCGGCCATGGTGGGATAGACAAGGTTGCTTCTTCGTGGACCCTTCGTGGGTGGAGCCCTCCGTGGACTCGCACAACCGTTACCCTTCGTGGGTTGAAGTCTCCATCAACGTGGATGTCGATAGCACCACCTATCGGAACCACGACAAAAACATCCATGTCTCCAATTGCGTTTGAATCCTCCAAACCCTTCCCTTTACTTTCTTGCAAGTTACATGCTTTAATTTCGCTGCCTATATACTCTTTGCATGCTTGCTTGAATTGTGTGATTATTGCTTGACTTGTCCTAAGATAGCTAAAATCTGCCAAACTCTAAAATTGGGAAAAGGTTAAGTTTTAATTGGTCAAGTAGTCTAATCACCCCCCTCTAGACATACTTCAAGGTCCTACAAGTGGTATCGAGCTTTGGTCTCCATTTGCTTTGATTTCCATAGCTTTTGGTGGTCATAGCCTTGGTTTCACAACCTAGGAGAGTATGGCGTCTAGCGAGAAATTATCACCGTAGAGGTCCTTACTTTGATGGTACTAATTTTGCTAGTTGGAAGCATAAGATGAAAATGCATATTCTCGGACATAACCCGCCGTTTGGGCAATTATTTGTATTGGCTTGCAAGGTGAATTCTTTGATGGGAAAGAACCGAACCGTGAAGCGAATGCAGAAGAATTGAAGATGCTGCAATACAACGCTCAAGCTTGTGATATCATCTTCAACGGATTGTGCCCCGAAGAATTCAACAAAATCAGCCGTCTTGAGAATGCAAAGGAAATATGGGATACTTTGATTGATATGCACGAAGGTACCGAATCCGTCAAGGAATCCAAGTTGGATGTGCTCCAAAGTCACTTGACAAGTTCAAAATGAAGGATGGTGAAGGTGTCCTGAAATGTACTCTAGGCTTGCACTTATCACAAATGAGATTGCCGGCTTAGGGAGTGAAGAGATGACCGACAGATTCATCATCAAGAAGATCCTAAGAGCATTGGATGGAAAGTATGATACCGTGTGCACATTGATCCAAATGATGCCAAACTACAAAGATCTCAAGCCAACGGAAGTCATTGGAAGAATTGTTGCTCATGAGATGTCACTCAAGGATAAGGAGGAACTTCACAACAAGTCAAGTGGTGCTTACAAAGCCTCAAGTGAAGCCCCACATCATCAAGTGAAACACACCTTCAATGAAGAATTGAGCTTAATGGTGAAGAACTTCAACAAATTCTACAAGAGTAGAAGCAAAGAAAGAAGCTCCAAGTCAAGGTCTTACAATGACAAAAGATCTTCTAGTCGAGGCGCAATTGCTACAATTGTGGGAGGCCGGACACTACTCCAATGAGTGTCGGCACCCTACAAAAAGAAGACTCTCCAAAAGAAGAAGTAGAAGAGAAGAATCACCACCAGAGAGAGGAGGAGTAGAGATGATCGTTATGAGCGAAGACCCTCACGAGAAGCAAAGATTCGGAAAGGAAGGACAAGTCATCAAAGAGCTACACAAAGCATCCTTACTAGGTAATTCTTCCTCGATGTTGTTTACTAAATTTAGAGAAATTAAACTCATGAACCATATCATCCAAGCCAGTAGTAACAACATTCTTTTTGCAATCTATCCTAGCATTAATAAAGATTCAAGAAGGGTCTACCAAATATAATGGGACAAAAGCTATCTTGTGGAGAACCAAGAACAAGAAAATCAGCAGGATATTTAGTTTTCCACACAAGACTTCAACATCCCTAACAATTCTAATCGGTGAAATAGTATCTCTATTGGCAAGCTTAATTGTGACATCAATTTCTTCTAACTCAATAGGTGCAGATCATGCATAATTTCTTTATATAATTCAATGGGTATTGCACTAGCACTAGCGCCCATATCACATAAGCCATGAACAATGATCTCCTATTTTAACAGTAAATAACAGCACACCTACCATAGGTTTATGTTTATCTTGAGCACAAGGTTTAGCAATTTCTAGCGTTTCACCACAAAATTGAATAACATGCCCATCAATATTATCGACAAGAGATATTTAACAATAGCAATATTAGGTTCTACTTAACATGCTCAGAGGTGTATAAGTTCTAATATTGCTTTTACAACAATGAAGCTTTAGCATGATCCTTTGCTCTCAGGAAAGGTGGTTTCTCAACATAAGAGGTAGGAACAATAGGATCATTATAAGTGACAGTCTTTCTTCAACTTTAATAGGTGCAGCTACTTTTACTTCTATGGGAGGATGATATTTAAACCACTTCTCCTTAGGGAGATCAACATAAGTAGCAAAAGATTCATAAAGAAGCTACTATCTCAGAGTCAAATCCATATTTAGTGCTAAACTTACGGAACATATCGGTGTCCATAAAAGATTTAACACAATCAAACTTAGGTGTCATACCTGACTCCTTACCTTCGCCGAGGTCCCAATCTTCGAGTTGCATTTAATTCTATCCAATAAATTCCATCTGAATTCAATAGTCTTCATCATAAAAGAGCCAAAGACAAGAAGTATCGAGCATGGCATTGTTATCGTAAAGCCGAGCATAAATTTTTGAAGAATTGTCACTTTTGAGAGCTCATGATTGGGGCATGAATATAACATTGATTTAAGCCTCCCCCAAGCTTGAGCGATGCTTTCTCCTTCGCGAGGCCAAAATATATATATAATTGCGATCACGATGAACAAGATGCATAGGGTAATACTTTTGATGAAATTCCAATTTCAATCTTTTATAGTTCCATGATCTCATCATCACATAGCCTATACCATATCAATGCGCCTTCCTTGGAAGATAAAGGAAGACCTTCTTCTTAACAACATCATCGGGTATACCGCAAGCTTAAATAATCCACAAACTTCATCCACATAGAGTAGATGTTCATCAGATGCTTTGTTCCATCTCCTATAAAAGTATTAGCCTAGTTTTTCCATCATACCCAAGGAACTTCAAAAGGAGTTTCATTTTCAATAGGTTCATTAGGTTGAGGAGCAACTCTTTGTTTACCGACGGGTGAAGATACCCTAACAAGCCCCTGAGAATTATTTTCCATAGTAACAAGTGATGAAAATTTCAGCACACTATATAGATTTTTCTTACCAAATTTCACTTACCAAAGGCGCTTACACTGCAAGAACGGCGCCAGAAAAGAGTCTTGATGACCCACAAGTATAGGGGATCTATCGAGTCCTTCGATAAGTAAGAGTGTCGAACCCAACGAGGAGCGTATGAAATGATAAGCGGTTTTAGCAAGGTATTCTCGCAAGCATCAAATAAGTGGTAACAGATAGTTTTGTGATAAGGTAAATTGTAATGAGCAACAAGTAACAAAAGTAAATAAGGTGCAAGGTGGCCCAATCCTTTTGTAGCAAAGGACAAGCCGACAAACTTTATATAAGGAAAACGCCCCGGGACACATGGGAATATCGTCAAAGAGCATCACGCCTATATGATTCGCTCGGTACTTTGATAATTTGATATGGGTGGACCGTGCTTGGGTGATGTTATTACTTGAACAAGCATCCCACTTATGATTAACCTCTATTGCAAGCATCCGCAATACAACAAAAGTATTAAGGTAAACCTAACCATAGCATGAAACATATGGATCCAAATCAGCCCTCACGAAGCAACGATAAACTAGGGTTTAAGCTTCATCACTATAGCAACCCATCATCTACCTATTACTTCCCAATGCCTCTAGGCCCAAATAATGGTGAAGTGTTACGTAGTCGACGCTCACATAACACCACTACATCAACAAATATCAATCTATCAAATTCACATGACTACTAATAGCAAGACTCTCCCTTGTCCTCGTGAACAAACGTAACTACTCACAAAGCATATTCATGTTCATAATCGGGGTAGTAATATGCATAAAGGATTTGAACATATGATCTTCCACCAAATAAACCAACTAGCATCAACTACAAGGAGTAATCAACACTACTAGCAACCTACTAGTACCAACCTTGACTTGGAGACAAGAATTGATACAAGAGATGAACTAGGGTTTTGAGAAGATGGTGGTGAAGATGTTGATGGAGATTTCCTCTCCCCGATGAGAGGAGCGGTGATGATGATGGCGATGATTTCCCCCTGAGGGAAGTGTCCTCGCAAGGCCCGCCAGAGCCCTAGATTGGTTATGCTGGTTCCGCCTGCATGCGAGTCTCGCCCCAAAGGTTGTCTCTGATTTTTTCTCATCGAAAGACCTCATATAGGAGAAGATGGGCATCGGAGAGAGCCACTGGGGCCCACGTAGGGCGCCAGGAGGGCCCCACCTCGTGAGTGTGGTGGGCCCTCGGCCTTCATCTTTGGTGACGATTTTTCTTATTTATTTTAAGACATTCCGTGAGTTTCAGACTTTTGAGTTGCATTAGGTCTCCAATATTTGCTCCTTTTCCACCCGTAATTCCGATGCCGCATTCTCCTCTTCATGTAAACCTTGTAAAATAAGAGAATAGCAATAAGTATTGTGATATAACATGAAATAACAGGCCAGAATGCGATAAATATCGATATAAAAGCATGATGCAAAATGGACGATCATGAGTCTCGGTCATGTCACATAGTTCTCGAACTCCGAGGGTCCGCACGCTAACGCTCATGACGCATTGGTATTATGAGTTTATGTGTTTTGATGTACCGAGGTATTTGGAGTCCCGGATGTGATCACGGACATGACGAGGAGTCTCAAATGGTCGAGACATAAAGATCGATATATTGGAAGGCTATGTTTGGACACCCAAGGGTTTCAGATGAGTTCGCATTTATCGAATACCGGGATTACCGAACCCCCGGTAGTCAATGGGCCTTAGTGGAGAGAGGAAGAGGCGGCCGTGAGGCGCCTAAGCTCAACTAGGGAAGGGGGAAATCTACTCCTACTAGTAGGACTCCCTTTGGGCGCCTATTAGGGCCGGCCCTCCCTCCTCCACCCTTTATATACGGGGAGGGGGCACCCCATAGACACACAAGTTGACAGCTGTCTTAGCTGCAAAGTGTGCCCTCCACAGATTTCCACCCGGTCATATTGTCGTGAGTGCTTAGGTGTGAAGGAAATATGCCCTAGAGGCAATAATAAAGTTATTATTTATTTCCTTATTTCTTGATAAATGTTTATTATTCATGCTAGAATTGTATTAACTGGAAACATGATACATGTGAATACATAGACAAACCGAGTGTCACTAGTATGCCTCTACTTGACTAGCTCATTAATCAAAGATGGTTATGTTTCCAGCCATGGACAAAGAGTTTTCATTTGATTAACGGATCACATCATTAGGAGAATGATGTGATCGATTGACCCATTCCGTTAGCTTAGCACTTGATCGTATATTATGTTGCTATTGCTTTCATGACTTATACATGTTCCCGTGACTATGAGATTATGCAACTCCTGCTATCGAGGAACACTTTGTGTGCTACCAAACGTCACAACGAATCGGGTGATTATAAAGGTGCTCTATGTGTGTCTCCAAAGGTACTTGTTGGGTTGGCGTATTTTGAGATTAGGATTTGTCATCCGATTGTCGCAGAGGTATCTCGCCCACCGGTAATGCACATCACTTAAGCCTTTGCATTGCAACTAATTAGTTAGTGCGGATGATGTATATCGAACGAGAAAAGAGACTGCCGGTAACAGATTGAACTAGGTATTGAGATACCGACGATCGAATCTCGGCAAGTAACATACCGATGACAAAGGGAACAACGATTTTGTTATGCGTGTGACCGATAAAGATCTTCGAGAATATGTGGGACAATATGAGCATCCAGGTTCCGCTTATTGGTTATTGACCGAAACGTGTTTCGTCATGTCTACATTGTTCTCGAACCCGTAGGGTCCGCACGCTAAGGTTTCGGCGACAGCATATTATGAGTTTGTGTGTTTTGACGCATCAAGGAGTTCGGAGTCCCGGATGAGATCGGGACATGACGAGGAGTCTTGAAAAGGTCGAGACGAAAGATCGATATATATTGACGACTATATTCGACTTCGGAAAGGTTCCAGTGATTCGGATATTTTTCGGAGTACCGAGAGTTACGGAATTGCCGGGAATATATGGGCCTTATTGGGCCATACGGGAATAGAGGAGAGAGGCTGAAGGAGGCCCGCGCCTCTCTTCTCGGGTTGAATTGGATAAGGAGCGCAGCCCTTTTCCTTCTTCCTCTCCTCTTCCTTCTCTCCTACTCCAACAGGAAGGAGGAGTCCATCTCCGTGGGAGTAGGACTCCCATGGCGCCGCCTCCTAGGCCGGCCGCCCGCTGGTCTATGAGGGTACGTGGACAACAATCTCCTCTCGCTATGCATCACCATGATCTTGCATGTGTAGGATTTTTTTGAAATTACTACGCCCCAACAGCATTATCGAGCCAGGTTTATGCGTAGATGTTATATGCACGAGTAGAACACAAGTGAGTTGTGGGTGATTCTAGTCATACCGCTACCAAAGATGTCATACTTTGATTCGACGGCATTGTTGGATGAAGCGCCCGACCGACATTACGCCAGACGCTTACGCGAGACTGGTTCTACCGACGCGTTTCACACATAGCTGGCTGGCGGTGTCAGCTTCTCCAACTTTAGTTGAATCGAGTGTGGCTATGCCCGGTCCTTGTGAAGGTTAAACACCACCAACTTGACAAACTATCGCTGTGGTTTTGATGCGAGGTAAGAACTGTTCTTGTTTCAGCCCGTAGCAGCCATCGTAAAACTTGCAACAACAAAGTAGAGGACATCTAACTTGTTTTTGCAGGGCATGCTGTGATGTGATATGGTCAAGACATGAAGCTAAATTTTATTGTATGAGATGATCATGTTTTGTAATGAAGTTATCGGCAACTGGCAGGAGCCATATGGTTGTCCCTTTATTGTATGAAATGCAATCGCCGTGTAATTGCTTTACTTTATCACTAAGCTGTAGCGATAGTCGTAGAAGCAATAGTTGGCGAGATGACAATGATGCTACGATGGAGATCAAGGTGTCACGCCGGTGATGATGGTGATCATGACGGTGCTTTGAAGATGGAGATCAAAGGCACAAGATGATGATGGCCATATCATATCACTTATATTGATTGCATGTGATGTTTATCTTTTATGCATCTTATTTTGCTTAGATCGACGGTAGCATTATAAGATGATCTCTCACTAAATTTCAAGGTTTAAGTGTTCTCCCGAGTATGCACTGCTATGTAAAGTTCGTCGTGTCGAGACACCACGTGATGATCGGGTGTGATAAGCTCCACGCTCACATACAACAGGAAGCAAGCTTTTGCACACGCAGAATACTCGGGTTAAACTTGACGAGCCTAGCATATGCAGATATGGACTTGGAACACAGAGACCGAAAGGTCTAGCATGAATCATATAGTAGATATGATCAACATAGTGATGTTCACCATTGAAAACTACTCCATCTCACGTGATGATCGGACATGGTTTAGTTGATATGGATCACGTGATCACTTAGATGATTAGAGGGATGTCTATCCAAGTGGGAGTTCTTTAGTAATTTGATTAATTGAACTTTAATTTATCATGAACTTAGTACCTGATAGTATTTTGCATGTCTATGTTGTTGTAGATAGATGGCCCGTGCTGTTGTTCTGTTGAATTTTAATGCGTTCCTAGAGAAAGCTAAGTTGAAAGATGATGGTAGCAACTACACGTACTGGGTACGTAGCTTGAGGATTATCCTCATTGTTGCACAGAAGAATTACGTCCTGGAAGCACCGCTGGGTGCCAAACCCGCTGCAGGAGCAACGCCAGATGTTATGAACGTCTGGCAGAGTAAAGCTGATGACTACTCGATAGTTCAGTGTGCCATGCTCTATGGCTTTGAACCGGGACTTCAACGATATTTTGAACGTCATGGAGCATATGAGATGTTCCAGGAGTTGAAGTTAATATTTCAAGAAAATGCCCGTATTGAGAGATATGAAGTCTCCAATAAGTTCTACAGCTGCAAGATGGAGGAGAATTGTTCTTTCAATGAACATATACCCAAAATGTCTGGGTATAATTATCACTTGATTCAAGTGGAAGTTAATCTTCCTGATGATAGTGTCATTAACAGAATTCTTCAATCACTACCACCAAGCTACAAGAGCTTCGTGATGAACTATAATATGCAAGGGATGTATAAGACAATTCCCGAGCTCTTCGCAATGCTAAAGGCTGCGGAGGTAGAAATCAAGAAGGAGCATCAAGTGTTGATGGTCAACAAGACCACCAGTTTCAAGAAAAAGGGTAAAGGGAAGAAGGGGAACTTCAAGAAGAACGACAAGGAAGTTGCTGCTCAAGTTAAGAAGCCCAAGTCTGGACCTAAGCCTGAGACTGAGTGCTTCTACTGCAAAGGGACTGGTCACTGGAAGCGGAACTGCCCCAAGTATTTGGCGGATAAGAAGGATGGCAAGGTGAACAAAGGTATATGTGATATACATGTTATTGACGCGTACCTTACTAATGCTTGCAGTAGCACCTGGGTATTTGATACTGGTTTTGTTGCTAATATTTGCAACTCGAAACAGGGACTATGGATTAAGCGAAGATTGGCTAAGGACGAGGTGACGATGCGCGTGGGAAATGGTTCCAAAGTCGATGTGATCGTGGTCGGCACGCTACCTCTAAATCTACCTTCGGGCTTAGTTTTAGACCTGAATAATTGTTATTTGGTGCCGGTGTTGAGCATGAACATTATATCTGGATCTTGTTTGATGCGAGATGGTTATTCATTTAAATCTGAGAATAATGGTTGTCTATTTATATGAGTAATATCTTTTATGGTCATGCACCCTTGAAGAGTGGTCTGTTTTTGATGAATCTCGATAGTAGTGATACACATATTCATAATATTGAAGCCAAAAGATGCATAGTTGATAATGATAGTGCAACTTATTTGTGGCACTGCCGTTTAGGTCATATTGGTGAAAAGTGCATGAAGAAACTCCATTCTGATGGACTTTTGGAATCACTTGATTATGAATCAGTTGATGATTGCGAACCATGCCTCATGGGCAAGATGACTAAGACTCTGTTCTCCGGAACAATGGAGCGAGCAACAGACTTGTTGGAAATAATACATACTGATGTATGCAGTCCGATGAGTGTTGAGGCTCGCGGCAGGTATCGTTATTTTCTGACCTTCACAGATGATTTGAGCAGATATGGGTATATCTACTTGATGAAACATAAATCTGAAACATTTGAAAAGTTCAAATAATTTTAGAGTGAAGTGGAAAATCATCGTAACAAGAAAATAAAGTTTCTACGATCTGATCGTGGAGGAGAATATTTGAGTTACGAGTTTGGTCTTCATTTGAAACAATGTGGAATAGTTTCGCAACTCACGCCACCTGGAACACCACAACGTAATGGTGTGTCCGAACATCGTAACCGTACTTTATTAGATATGGTGCAATCTATGATGTCTCTTACCGATTTACCACTATCGTTTTGGGGTTATGCATTAGAGACAGCTGCATTCACGTTAAATAGGGCACCATCTAAATCCATTGAGACCACACCATATGAACTGTGGTTTGGCAAGATACCAAAGTTGTCGTTTCTTAAAGTTTGGGGTTGCGATGCTTATGTGAAAAAGTTTCATCCTGATAAGCTCAAACCCAAATCGAAGAAATGTGTCTTCATAGGACACCCAAAGGAGACAGTTGGGTACACCTTCTATCACAGATCCGAAGGAAATACATTCGTTGCTAAGAACGGATCCTTTCTAGAGAAGGAGTTCCTCTTGAAAGAAGAGAGTGGGAGGAAAGTAGAACTTGATGAGGTAACTGTACCTGCTCCCTTATTGGAAAGTAGTTCATCACAGAAATCTGTTCCTGTGACTCCTACACCAATTAGTGAGGAAGCTAATGATGATGATCATGAAACTTCTGATCAAGTTACTACAGAACCTCGTAGGTCAACCGGAGTAAGATCCGCACCAGAGTAGTACGGTAATCCTTTTCTGGAGGTAATGTTACTTGACCATGACGAACCTACGAACTATGAGGAAGCGATGATGAGCCCAGATTCCATGAAATGGCTTAAGGCCATGAAATCTAAGATGGGATGCATGTATGAGAACAAAGTGTGGACTTTGGTTGACTTGCCCAATGATCGGCAAGCCATCGAGAATAAATGGATCCTCAAGAAGAAGACTGACGCTGACGGTAATGTTACTGTCTACAAAGCTCGACTTGTTGCGAAAGGTTTTCGACAAGTTCAATGAGTTGACTACGATGAGACCTTCTCACCTGTAGCGATGCTTAAGTCCGTCCGAATCATGTTAGCAATTGCTGCATTTTATGATTATGAAATTTGGCAAATGGATGTAAAGACTGCATTCCTGAATGGATTTCTGGAAGAAGAGTTGTATATGATGCAACCTGAAGGTTTTATCGATCCAAAGGGTGCTGACAAAGTGTGCAAGCTCCAGCGATCCATTTATGGACTGGTGCAAGCATCTCGGAGTTGGAATAAACATTTTGATAGTGTGATCAAAACATATGGTTTTATACAGAGTTTTGGAGAAGCCTGTATTTACAAGAAAGTGAGTGGGAGCTCTGTAGCATTTCTAATATTATATGTGGATGACATATTGTTGATTGGAAATGATATAAATTTCTAGATAGCATTAAAGGATACTTGAATAAGAGTTTTTCAATGAAAGACCTCGGTGAAGTTGCTTATATATTGGGCATTAAGATCTATAGAGATAGATCAAGATGCTTAATTGGACTTTCACAGAGCACATACCTTGAATTTTTTTTGAATAAGTTCAAAATGGATCAAGCAAAGAAAGGGTTCTTGCCTGTGTTACAAGGTGTGAAGTTGAGTCAGACTCAATGCCCGACCACTGCAGAAGATAGAGAGAAAATGAAATATGTTCCCTATGCTTCAGCCATAGGCTCTATCATGTATGCAATGCTGTGTACCAGACCTGATGTGTGCCTTTCTATAAGTTTAGCAGGGAGGTACCAAAGTAATCCAGGAGTGGATCACTGGACAGCAGTCAAGAACATCTTGAAATACCTAAAAAGGACTAAGAATATGTTTCTCGTTTATGGAGGTGACAATGAGCTCGTCGTAAATGGTTACGTCGATGCAAGCTTTGACACTGATCCGGATGACTCTAAGTCACAAACCAGATACATATTTATATTGAACGGTGGAGCTATCAGATGGTGCACTTCTAAGCAAAGTGTCGTGGCAGGATCTACGTGTAAAGCCGAGTACATAGCTGCTTCGGAAGCAGCAAATGAAGGAGCCTGGATGAAGGAGTTCATATCCGATTTAGGTGTCATACCTAGTGCATCGGATTTCACAAGAGAACCAAGCACATCAAGAGATGCTTCAATTCCATCTGCAATCAAGTCAAGGAGGGAGACATAGAGATTTGCAAGATACATACGGATCTGAATGTTGCAAACCCGCTGACTAAGCCTCTCTCACGAGCAAAACATGATCAGCACCAAGACTCCATGAGTGTTAGAATCATTACTGTGTAATCTAGATTATCGACTCTAGTGCAAGTGGGATACTGAAGGAAATATGCCCTAGAGGCAATAATAAAGTTGTTATTTATATTTCCTTATATCATGATAAATGTTTATTATTCATGCTAGAATTGTATTAACCGGAAACTTAGTACATGTGTGAATACATAGACAAACAGAGTGTCACTAGTATGCCTCTACTTGACTAGCTCATTGAATCAAAGATCGTTAAGTTCCCTAGCCATTGACATGAGTTGTCATTTGATTAACGAGATCACATCATTAGAGAATTATGTGATTGACTCGACCCATTCCGTTAGCTTAGCATTTGATTGTTTAGTATATTGATATTGCTTTCTTCATGACTTATACATGTTCCTACGACTATGAGATTATGCAACTCCCGAATACCGGAGGAACACTTTGTGTGCTACCAAACGTCACAACGTAACTGGGTGATTATAAAGGTGCTCTACAGGTGTCTCCGATGGTACTTGTTGAGTTGGCATAGATCGAGATTAGGATTTGTCACTCTGAATGTCAGAGAGGTATCTCTGGGCCCTCTCGGTAATTAACATCACTATAATCCTTGCAAGCAATGTGACTAATGAGTTAGTTGCGGGATGATGCATTACGGAACGAGTAAAGAGACTTGCTAGTAACGAGATTGAACTAGGTATGAGGATATCGACGATCGAATCTCGGGCAAGTAACATACCGATGACAAAGGGAACAACGTATGTTGTTATGCGGTTTGACCGATAAAGACCTTCGTAGAATATGTGGGAGCCAATATGAGCATCCAGGTTCCGCTATTGGTTATTGACCGGAGACGTGTCTTGGTCATGTCTACATAGTTCTCGAACCCGTAGGGTCCGCATGCTTAATGTTCGGTGACGATCGGTAATATGAGTTTATGTGTTTTGATGTACCGAAGGTAGTTCGGAGTCCCGGATATGATCACGGACATGACGAGGAGTCTCGAAATGGTCGAGACATAAAGATCGATATATTGGATGACTACGGTTGGACTTCGGAAGGGTTCCAAGAGAGTTTGGACGAATAGCGGAGTACTGGGGGTTATCGGAACCCCCCGAGGAGTGTAATGGGCCTCATGGGCCTTGATGCAGAGAGGAAGGGGCGGCCAGGGCAGGCCGCGTACCCCTCCCCCTCTAGCCTGAATTGGACTAGGAAAGGGGGGCGGCGTCCCCCCTTTTTCCTTCCCCCTCTCTCCTCCTTCCTTCCCTCCTTCTCCTACTCATGGAAGGGGTGGAATCCTACTCCCGGTGGGAGTAGGACTCCCCTTGGGGCGCGCCTAGGAGGCCGGCCTCCTCCCCCTCCTCCACTCCTTTATATACGGTGGAGGGGGCACCCCATAGACACACAAGTTTATCTTTGATCTCTTTGCCGTGTGCAGTGCCCCCCTCCACCATAATCCACCTCGGTCATATCGTCGTAGTGCTTAGGCGAAGCCCTGCGCCAGTAGCTCATCATCACCGTCATCACGCCGTCGTGCTGACAAAACTCTCCCTCGAAGCTCTACTGGATCGTGAGTTCGTGGGACGTCACCGAGCTGAACGTGTGCAGATCATGGAGGTGCCTTACGTTCGGTACTAAGGATCGGTCGATGAAAGTGCAACTATCCCTAGGTGGTTTTGGTAATTCATAACAACATATAGCTCATTGAGCTAATGCTATTCCAAGACTATTATTTCAGGAAAGCTCAATGAGTGGCATGGCATGGATGATGAAAGTGGATCCCTCAAAATGCTAATGACAAAGGATTGGCTCAAGCTCAAAAGCTCAAGACTCTTCATTTTATATTTTAGTGATCCAAGATCACATTGAGTCTATAGGAAAAGCCAATACTATCAAGAAGGGATGAGGTGGTGCTTAATGAGCCTTTTGCTCCATGTGCTTAGTGATATGCTCCAAAACCCTCAGCTACTTTCTCACATCCACATATGACCTAAACCCAAAGCCAAAATCGTCACACCGATTCTTCCAATCCGGCGCCACCGAGTTCAATAGTCATAGCCACTGCCACAAACCCTAGGCAAATCAGTTCTACCGATAGGGATCTCGGTCTCACCGAGATGGGATTGTAATCTCTCTGTTTCCTTTTCGTAACTTTTCGGTCTCACCGAAAGAGCGGATCGGTCCCACCGAGATTGCAATGTAAACTCTCTGTTTCCTTTTTGTAACATTTCGGTCTCACCGAAAAGAGCAAATCGGTCCCACCGAGTTTACCTGACCAACTCTCTGGTTAGCTAATTACCAAAATCGGTCTCACCGAGTTTGTGTAATCGGTCTTACCGAGATTACATTATGCCCTAACCGTAACCATATCGGTCCTACCGAGATGCATGTCAGTCCCACCGAAAACCCTAACGGTCACTAGGTTTACTAAAATCGGTCTGACCGAGTTTGGTGATTCGGTCTCACCGAGATTGGTAAATTGTGTGTAATGGTTAGATTTTGTGTGGAGGCTGTATATACCCCTCCACCTCCTCTTCATTCGTGGAGAGAGCCATCAGACTAAACCTACACTTCCAACTTACCATTTCTGAGAGAGAACCACCTACTCATGTGTTGAGGCCAAGATATTCCATTCCTACCATATGAATCTTGATCTCTAGCCTTTCCCAAGTTTTGCTTTCCACTCAAATCTTCTTTCCACCAGATCCAAAACCTATGAGAGAGAGTTGAGTGTTGGGGAGACTATCATTTGAAGCACAAGAGCAAGGAGTTCATCATCAACACACCATTTGTTACTTCTTGGAGAGTGGTGTCTCCTAGATTGGCTAGGTGTCTCTTGGGAGCCTCCGACAAGATTGCGGAGTTGAACCAAGGAGTTTGTAAGGGCAAGGAGATCGCCTACTTCGTGAAGATCTACCTCTAGTGAGGCAAGTCCTTCGTGGGCGACGGCCATGGTGGGATAGACAAGGTTGCTTCTTCGTGGACCCTTCGTTGGTTGAAGTCTCCATCAACGTGGATGTACGATAGCACCACCTACCCGAACCACGCCAAAAACATCTGTGTCTCCAATTGTGTTTGAATTCTCCAAACCCTTCCCCTTTACTTTCTTGCAAGTTGCATGCTTTTATTTCTGCTGCCTATATACTCTTTGCATGCTTGCTTGAATTGTGTGATGATTGCTTGACTTGTCCTAAGTTAGCTAAAATCTGCCAAACTCTAAAACTAGGAAAAGGTTAAGTTTTTAATTGGTCAAGTAGTCTAATCACCCCCCCTCTAGACATACTTAAAGGTCCTACAAGTGGTATCAGAGCTTTGGTCTCCATTTGGTTTGATTTCCATAGCTTTTGGTGGTCATAGCCTTGGTTTCACAACCTAGGAGAGTATGGCGTCTAGCGAGGGAAACTATCACCGTAGAGGTCCTTACTTTGATGGTACTAATCTTGCTAGTTGGAAGCATAAGATGAAAATGCATATTCTCGGACATAACCCCGCTGTTTAGGCTATTGTGTGTATTGGTTTGCAAGGTGAATTCTTTGATGGGAGAAAACCGAACCGTGAAGCTAGCGCGGAAGAGTTGAAGATGCTGCAATACAACGTTCAAGCTTGTGATATCCTCTTCAACGGACTGTGCCCCGAAGAATTCAACAAAATCATCCGTCTTGAGAACGCAAAGGAAATTTGGGATACTTTGATTGATATGCACGAAGGTACCGAATCCGTCAAGGAATCCAAGTTGGATGTGCTCCAAAGTCAGCTTGACAAGTTCAAGATGAAGGATGGTGAAGGTGTCGCTGAAATGTACTCTAGGCTTGCTCTTATCACAAATGAGATTGCCGGCTTAGGAAGTGAAGAGATGACCGACAAATTCATCATCAAGAAGATCCTAAGAGCATTGGATGGAAAATATGATACCGTGTGCACATTGATCCAAATGATGCCAAACTACAAAGATCTCAAGCCAACGGAAGTCATTGGAAGAACTTTTGCTCATGAGATGTCACTTAAGGATAAGGAGGAACTTCACAACAAGTCAAGTGGTGCTTACAAAGCCTCAAGTGAAGTCCCCACATCATCAAGTGAGAAACAAACCTTCAATGAAGAATTGAGCTTAATGGTGAAGAACTTCAACAAATTCTACAAGAGTAGAAGCAAAGAAAGAAGCTCCAAGTCAAGATCTTACCAAGACAAAAGATCTTCTAGTCGAGAGCGCAATTGCTACAATTGTGGGAGACCCGGACACTACTCCAATGAGTGTACGGCACCCTACAAAAGAAGAGAAGATTATCCAAGAAGAAGAAGCAAAAGAGAAGAATCACCACCAAGAGAGAGGAGGAGTAGAGATGATCGCTATGAACGAAGATCCTCACGGAGAAGCAAGGATTAAGAAAGGAAGGATAAGTCATCGAAGAGCTGCACAAAACGAAGACATCAAGATCATGTTGGTGAATGGGTATCTGGCTCCGACTCCGACCATCACTCCGAGAGAAGCTATCACTCCGACTCCAAATACACTCAAGATGAAGGTGTTGCCGGTCTAGCACTTGTGTCAACCAACTCCTACGACATATTTGAATCACCAAATGAAGTAATTGGAAGATGCTTCATGGCCAAAGGTCCTAAGGTAACACACCCCGAGTATGTTGATTTTGATGTTGATGAAGATGACTTGCTAGGGGATGATGATTTACTTGTTGACAACTCTAGTGATGAATACTATGATGAAACGTCAATTAATCATGCTGGAACGAATGACAACGATAAGGAGAAAATTGAGCTACTAATTAAAGAACTAAACACTCTTAAGTTGGCTCATGAAACTATCTTCGAAGATCATCGAGAACTTTTAAGAGCTCATGAGAAGTTACGCTTTGAAAAGCTCAATCTTGAGCAAGAGCATGAGTTCTTGAAAGCAATCAATGATGATCTCCGCAAGAAAAGTTCTTCTTACATTGCCAAGCGTTTACTCTTATCTACTTACATGCCTCAAGTCAAGTCTAGTAACAAGTACAAGAAAGATTCTTCCTCTAGTAGTAACAATAACAATGTCAAAATCCAATATTGTTGCTTCTGGTAGTTCTCTAGATCCCACTAATGATTCTCTTAGCCAAGTCACACTTGAGCAAGAAAATAGCTTATTGAAGGGAATTATAGAGAAAGGTGTATACAAGGAAGCAAGCAAGGAAGGCACCGGAAGAATCAAGGTGTTGGATTTGAACGAAAGTTCAATGCCAATGGAGTTGAGTGGGAAGAAGATCAATACCCCAAGACGAAGTTTGTTCCTCAATAAGAGAAGTATGATCCTACTTCCTTCAAGGGAACACAAGCACAAGATGATCTTCCACCACAAGACCACAAGAACAAAGGCAAAGACAAGCTTCAAGAAGAGATTGATGCATTTGAAGAAGCACCTAAGGTATCGGTCAAGTGGATTCCCAAGACTATATTAAGTTCTACTTCATCAAGTACAACTACGACTCCAAGGATTCCCATCAAGATGATGTGGATCCCGAAGAAGAAGAACTAGAGAGTTCTTGAGGGTGACTCCGCCAACATTCTTCACTCATATCATTATGGCGAGAACAAGTGCAATCAACTTCCACATCTTGCATTAGTTCAAGGAGTCACAAACCCTCATGTTGGTAAGGCAAGGGACAAGGTAACCTAATGTCTTCATGGACATCATTTTGTGTGTGCATCACTCTATGTCTATGGATATCCTTGTTTTTTCCTTGTGGGACTAACCCATGTAGGTATTGAAAGTGCAACTCACTCCAACTGATTGCTCCAAAAGATTTACATCAACATTGAGCATCCACATCTTCAACGCCTACATGAAGTCATCATCGACAAAACCCAAGGTTAGTTCATCCCTCTAAGGGGGGATCTCACATCTAGGGGGAGCTTAACTCAAAGGATTGAGTCAAAGCAACTCTAATGGTGTGAACACATCAATGCATTATGTAAAAGTGGTAACCCCACTTGAGCTTAAACGATGAGTATGACCTATGATCATATGTCTATCATTTGACTCCTAAGTCAATATACTCATATATAGATGACCTAGTCATCGTCAATTGTTTGATAGATGCTAGAATTGGTTGTGCATGCTTTGTCACATATTTCATTTGCCATCTTATTGTGTGAGCATGTTGGTTGCATACTTTACTCATTCGAGGACATCCACTTGTTGTTTTGATTGTTTGGTTTCTCTTCTTCTTGCCAAGTGGATGGACAAGAATGCCTAAGAACCTTCTCTAGCTATCTATGCTTTTCTCATCTCAAACTCTATTCATGCTACATCACAAAATTTGATCAAGTCAGATTCGAACCACTCTGTGTGAGGAGCACTCGGAGTCCCCGATTCGTCATAGGCTTAAACTTCCAAAACTTCTTTGTGATTCTCGGTCTGAACGATTCCATCTTTTCGGTCCTACCGAGATCATTAAGTCGATCTATGTTTTCAATCTCGGTGCAACCGATTTGAACTGAACTTAGGTGTCATACCTGACTCCTTACCTTCGCCGAGGTCCCAATCTTCGAGTTGCATTTAATTCTATCCAATAAATTCCATCTGAATTCAATAGTCTTCATCATAAAAGAGCCAAAGACAAGAAGTATCGAGCATGGCATTGTTATCGTAAAGCCGAGCATAAATTTTTGAAGAATTGTCACTTTTGAGAGCTCATGATTGGGGCATGAATATAACATTGATTTAAGCCTCCCCAAGCTTGAGCGATGCTTTCTCCTTCGCGAGGCCAAAATATATATATAATTGCGATCACGATGAACAAGATGCATAGGGTAATACTTTTGATGAAATTCCAATTTCAATCTTTTATAGTTCCATGATCTCATCATCACATAGCCTATACCATATCAATGCGCCTTCCTTGGAAGATAAAGGAAGACCTTCTTCTTAACAACATCATCGGGTATACCGCAAGCTTAAATAATCCACAAACTTCATCCACATAGAGTAGATGTTCATCAGATGCTTTGTTCCATCTCCTATAAAAGTATTAGCCTAGTTTTTCCATCATACCCAAGGAACTTCAAAAGGAGTTTCATTTTCAATAGGTTCATTAGGTTGAGGAGCAACTCTTTGTTTACCGACGGGTGAAGATACCCTAACAAGCCCCTGAGAATTATTTTCCATAGTAACAAGTGATGAAAATTTCAGCACACTATATAGATTTTTCTTACCAAATTTCACTTACCAAAGGCGCTTACACTGCAAGAACGGCGCCAGAAAAGAGTCTTGATGACCCACAAGTATAGGGGATCTATCGAGTCCTTCGATAAGTAAGAGTGTCGAACCCAACGAGGAGCGTATGAAATGATAAGCGGTTTTAGCAAGGTATTCTCGCAAGCATCAAATAAGTGGTAACAGATAGTTTTGTGATAAGGTAAATTGTAATGAGCAACAAGTAACAAAAGTAAATAAGGTGCAAGGTGGCCCAATCCTTTTGTAGCAAAGGACAAGCCGACAAACTTTATATAAGGAAAACGCCCCGGGACACATGGGAATATCGTCAAAGAGCATCACGCCTATATGATTCGCTCGGTACTTTGATAATTTGATATGGGTGGACCGTGCTTGGGTGATGTTATTACTTGAACAAGCATCCCACTTATGATTAACCTCTATTGCAAGCATCCGCAATACAACAAAAGTATTAAGGTAAACCTAACCATAGCATGAAACATATGGATCCAAATCAGCCCTCACGAAGCAACGATAAACTAGGGTTTAAGCTTCATCACTATAGCAACCCATCATCTACCTATTACTTCCCAATGCCTCTAGGCCCAAATAATGGTGAAGTGTTACGTAGTCGACGCTCACATAACACCACTACATCAACAAATATCAATCTATCAAATTCACATGACTACTAATAGCAAGACTCTCCCTTGTCCTCGTGAACAAACGTAACTACTCACAAAGCATATTCATGTTCATAATCGGGGTAGTAATATGCATAAAGGATTTGAACATATGATCTTCCACCAAATAAACCAACTAGCATCAACTACAAGGAGTAATCAACACTACTAGCAACCTACTAGTACCAACCTTGACTTGGAGACAAGAATTGATACAAGAGATGAACTAGGGTTTTGAGAAGATGGTGGTGAAGATGTTGATGGAGATTTCCTCTCCCCGATGAGAGGAGCGGTGATGATGATGGCGATGATTTCCCCCTGAGGGAAGTGTCCTCGCAAGGCCCGCCAGAGCCCTAGATTGGTTATGCTGGTTCCGCCTGCATGCGAGTCTCGCCCCAAAGGTTGTCTCTGATTTTTTCTCATCGAAAGACCTCATATAGGAGAAGATGGGCATCGGAGAGAGCCACTGGGGCCCACGTAGGGCGCCAGGAGGGCCCCACCTCGTGAGTGTGGTGGGCCCTCGGCCTTCATCTTTGGTGACGATTTTTCTTATTTATTTTAAGACATTCCGTGAGTTTCAGACTTTTGAGTTGCATTAGGTCTCCAATATTTGCTCCTTTTCCACCCGTAATTCCGATGCCGCATTCTCCTCTTCATGTAAACCTTGTAAAATAAGAGAATAGCAATAAGTATTGTGATATAACATGAAATAACAGGCCAGAATGCGATAAATATCGATATAAAAGCATGATGCAAAATGGACGATCATGAGTCTCGGTCATGTCACATAGTTCTCGAACTCCGAGGGTCCGCACGCTAACGCTCATGACGCATTGGTATTATGAGTTTATGTGTTTTGATGTACCGAGGTATTTGGAGTCCCGGATGTGATCACGGACATGACGAGGAGTCTCAAATGGTCGAGACATAAAGATCGATATATTGGAAGGCTATGTTTGGACACCCAAGGGTTTCAGATGAGTTCGCATTTATCGAATACCGGGATTACCGAACCCCCGGTAGTCAATGGGCCTTAGTGGAGAGAGGAAGAGGCGGCCGTGAGGCGCCTAAGCTCAACTAGGGAAGGGGGAAATCTACTCCTACTAGTAGGACTCCCTTTGGGCGCCTATTAGGGCCGGCCCTCCCTCCTCCACCCTTTATATACGGGGAGGGGGCACCCCATAGACACACAAGTTGACAGCTGTCTTAGCTGCAAAGTGTGCCCTCCACAGATTTCCACCCGGTCATATTGTCGTGAGTGCTTAGGTGTGAAGGAAATATGCCCTAGAGGCAATAATAAAGTTATTATTTATTTCCTTATTTCTTGATAAATGTTTATTATTCATGCTAGAATTGTATTAACTGGAAACATGATACATGTGAATACATAGACAAACCGAGTGTCACTAGTATGCCTCTACTTGACTAGCTCATTAATCAAAGATGGTTATGTTTCCAGCCATGGACAAAGAGTTTTCATTTGATTAACGGATCACATCATTAGGAGAATGATGTGATCGATTGACCCATTCCGTTAGCTTAGCACTTGATCGTATATTATGTTGCTATTGCTTTCATGACTTATACATGTTCCCGTGACTATGAGATTATGCAACTCCTGCTATCGAGGAACACTTTGTGTGCTACCAAACGTCACAACGAATCGGGTGATTATAAAGGTGCTCTATGTGTGTCTCCAAAGGTACTTGTTGGGTTGGCGTATTTTGAGATTAGGATTTGTCATCCGATTGTCGCAGAGGTATCTCGCCCACCGGTAATGCACATCACTTAAGCCTTTGCATTGCAACTAATTAGTTAGTGCGGATGATGTATATCGAACGAGAAAAGAGACTGCCGGTAACAGATTGAACTAGGTATTGAGATACCGACGATCGAATCTCGGCAAGTAACATACCGATGACAAAGGGAACAACGATTTTGTTATGCGTGTGACCGATAAAGATCTTCGAGAATATGTGGGACAATATGAGCATCCAGGTTCCGCTTATTGGTTATTGACCGAAACGTGTTTCGTCATGTCTACATTGTTCTCGAACCCGTAGGGTCCGCACGCTAAGGTTTCGGCGACAGCATATTATGAGTTTGTGTGTTTTGACGCATCAAGGAGTTCGGAGTCCCGGATGAGATCGGGACATGACGAGGAGTCTTGAAAAGGTCGAGACGAAAGATCGATATATATTGACGACTATATTCGACTTCGGAAAGGTTCCAGTGATTCGGATATTTTTCGGAGTACCGAGAGTTACGGAATTGCCGGGAATATATGGGCCTTATTGGGCCATACGGGAATAGAGGAGAGAGGCTGAAGGAGGCCCGCGCCTCTCTTCTCGGGTTGAATTGGATAAGGAGCGCAGCCCTTTTCCTTCTTCCTCTCCTCTTCCTTCTCTCCTACTCCAACAGGAAGGAGGAGTCCATCTCCGTGGGAGTAGGACTCCCATGGCGCCGCCTCCTAGGCCGGCCGCCCTCCCCTTGGCTCCTTTATATTGGGGCAGGGGCACCCTAGGCACAACAACAATTGATCTCTTGATCTCTTGCCGTCAGGTGCCCCTCCACCATAGTCCTCGATAATAGTAGCGGTGCTTAGGCGAAGCCCAGACGGTAGAACATCAAGATCGCCACCACGCCGTCAGGTCGATGTAACTTCTCCCACACTTTGCCGGATCGGAGTCCGGGATCGCCATCGAGCTGAACGGTGCTAGAAGTCGGAGGTGTCGTAGTTTCGGTGCTTGATTGTCGGGCCGTGAAGACGCATTTACATCAACCCCGTTGTTCTAACGCCGCTTTCGGGTTCACGAGGGTACGTGGACAACACTCTCCTCTCGCTTGCTATGCATCACCATGATCTTGTGTGCGTAGGAATTTTTTAAATTACTACGCTCCCCAACAGTGGTATCGATCCAGGTTTTATGCGAGATGTTATATGCACGAGTAGAACACAAGTGAGTTGTGGGCGATACAAGTCATATCGCTTACCAGCATGTCATAATTTGGTCGGGCGGTATTGTTGGATGAAGCGCCGGACCGACATTACGCCAGACGCTTACGCGAGACTGGTTCTACCGACATGCTTTGCAACACGTGGCTGGCGGTGTCGTTTCTCCAACTTTAGTTGAACTGAAAGGCTACGCCCGGTCCTTGAGAAGGTTAAAACAACACTAACTTGACGAACTATCGCTGTGGTTTTGATGCGTAGGTAAGAACAGTTCTTGCTCAGCCCATAGCAGCGACGTAAAATTTGCAACAACAAAGTAGAGGACGCCTAACTTGTTTCTCGCAGGCATGTTGTGATGTGATATGGTCAAGACGTGATGAGATATGAGTTGTTGTATGAGATGATCATGTTTTTGAAGTTATCGATAATCGCAGAAGCCCTATGGTTGTCTCTTTGTTGCATAAGATGCAAGTGCCAAATAATTGTTTTATTTTATCGCTATGCGATAGCAATAGTTGCAAGAGCAATAGTTGGCGAGACGAATTATGTGTGACACATACGATATAGATCAAGATGATGAAGATCATGGTGTCGGTCGGTGATTTATAGAAAATGATGACAGATTCTTTGAGATGAAGATCAAAGAAGATGATCATGGCCATATCATGTCACAAATTTTGATTGCATATGATGTTTATATGTTATACATCTTATTCTGCTTTTGTTTGACGGTAGCATTTTAAGATGATCTCTCACTAATTATCAAGAAGTGTTCTCCTGAGTATGCACCGCCAGCGTAAAGTTCTTCGGCCGAGACACCACGTGATGATCGGGTGTGATAGGCTCTCACGCTCAAATACAACGGTGCAAAACACACACGAATACTCAGGTTAAACTTGACGAGCCTAGCATATATAAGATATGGCCTCGAACACGGAGACCAAAGGTCGAACGTGAATCATATAGTAGATATGATCAACATAGTGATGTTCACCATTGAAAACTACTCCATCTCACGTGATGATCGGACATGGTTTAGTTGATTTGATCACGTGATCACTTAGATGACTAGAGATGTCTGCCTAAGTGGGAGTTCTTAAGTAATATGATCAATTGAACTTTAATTTATCATGAACTTAGTCCTGGTAGTATTTTGCAAATTATGTTGTAGATCAATAGCTCTGTTAAGCTTCCCTATGTTTTTATATGTGTTCCTAGAGAAAACTAAGTTGAAAAATGTTAGTAGCAATGATGCGGACTTGGTCCGTGGTCCTGAGGTTTTTCTCATTGCTGCACGTAAGAATTATGTCCTTGATGCACCGCTAGGTGACAGACCTATTGCAGGAGCAGATGCGACGTTATGAACGCTATTAGCTCTAATATGATGACTACTTGATAGTTTTGTGCACCATGCTTTATGGCTTAGAACCGACTACAAACGCTTTTGAAACGTCACGGAACATATGAGATGTTCCATGAGATGAAATTGATATTTCATACTCATGCTCGTGTTAAGAGGTATGAGACCTCCGACAAATACTTCGCTTAAAAGATGGAGGAGAATTACTCAACTAGTGAGCAAGTGCTTAGATTGTCCGAGTACTACAATCGCTGAATCAGTGGGAGTTAATCTTCCGTATAAGATAGTGATTGATGAGTTTCTAGTCACCATCACCAAGTTAGTAGAACTTCATGATGAACTATAGTATGCGAGGGATGACGAAAACAATTCCCGAGCTCTTCGTGATGCTGAAATCGACGATGGTAGAAATCAAGAAAGAACATCAAGTGTTGATGATTGACAAGATCACTAGTTTTCAAGAAAAGGGCAAAGGGAAAGAAAGGGAAACTTCAAGTAGAATGGCAAGCAAGTTGTCACTCCCATGAAGAAGCCCAAAGCTGGACCAAAGCCTGAAACTAAGTGCTTCTACTTCAAAGGAAATGGTCACTCGAAGCGGAAATGCCCTAATATTTGGTGGATAAGAAGGATGGCAAAGTGATCAAGGGTATATTTGATATACAAGTTATTGATGTGTACTTACTAGTGTTTATAGTAGCCCTTAGTATATGATACTTGTTCGACATAAGATTAGTAACTCAAACATGAGTTACGTATCAAACAGAGACTAGTTGAGGGTGAAGTAACGATGTGTTGGAAGTGGTTCCAAGATTGATATGATCATCATCGACACTCCCTATATTTTTAGATTAGTGTTGAACCTAAATAATTGTTATTGGTGTTTATGAGCATAAATATGATTAGATCATGTTTATTGTGATACGATTATTCATCTAAGAAAGAGAATAAATTGTTATTCTGTTTACATGAATAAAACTTCTATGGTCATACCCAATGTTGATGGTTTATTAAATCTTGATCATGGTGATACACATATTCATAATATTGATGCCAAAAGATGCAAAGTTGATAATGATAGTGCAACTTATTTG